>JASFAX010006836.1:0-29677 GCA_030737875.1 Allium sativum
TTTTTGTCTCCATGTTATATCATCCAACAAAATTTCCCAATGTGTATCCCAAATTTAATTGGGTCGGTTATTTCACAAAATGGTATAATCATCACAAACAGTTCTCGTAGGGAGGAGGCAGATGCCCATCGTCCGTCTTCAATGATTGCATCATTCCACTCATTATCATCTTCAAGAAGACCGCATGCTAAACATGCACTTTTATATGAGTCGCAGAGCACATTGTCCACAGTTCTTATCTCTTCAAATGTACGTGGTCCTTTCACAATGTTTAGCAACAATCTAAGGTAAAATCTTTCATCTGATGTTGGATGAGCATAATAAATTCTGCCTATTGTTGTCCCTTTTTTCTGACGTGTCCATTTTTTTGCTTTTTGTTCCAAACCCACTTGGTAGGAAAGTCTGCATATGTTAATTGCCGTGCTTCTGCATACATCTTATTTGTCTCCATCCACTGTGTGAAAATGGTCCGTTCAATGTTTGGACGATTTGAAACGTCCTTTATATTATTTTTCGGTCCAAAGTATACTAACTGCTCATCTGGCAAATGAAATTGCAACTGTTCAACTACAGGGCTGCGGTATTATATTTCAAATTCGAAAATTCTCTAGCAAGCTTCCGCTGCTGATATGTATCTACAATCTAAATATGTTTTCAACTCATCCACTTGCTTGACAAAATTATGATTTGCAACAATATTCTCCTCTATGACTATAGTAGTTCTGTCGTTGCCCTTGTTTATGTATTTGAACAAATATTTTATTGATCGGGCATTATTGCATACTTCAACATTAACGTGTGTTTGATACTTTACGACCAAATCGACATTATGAGGTACCACCCATCCACTATCTAGTTTTATATCACTATTAATCTGAACATAATTACCTTTATTTCTTCCTCTGTACACGGGAAAACCCTTTTTATCGAATGAAGTTTCATTTACTAACCTTCTAGGATAGTGCTTTGAGCATACTCCATCATTCATACACGGACATTTGGTATTAAGCACCCCCACAAGGCCCGTGAATCACAAACTGGGTAACAGATGTATATGCTATAGGATCTTTCAGTTTGTTAGGAGTTTCTGCGCTAATAAACTCATCTACATCAGCAATAGTTTTTGGCTTATCTTCATTTTGTAGAAAGATAAGCATGTGGGCATGAGGAAGATCTCGTTTTTGGAACTCAATTGTATACAGTACTGCAGAAAATAAAGAGGTTGAGTTAATAAGTTTGAATAAGTTATATGATAAAGAATGATTATGTAAAAAAATTAGAAGTTTTATAAGCATATCAAACCAGCTTTAGTACGTCCAAAAAAACCATTTTTTATATCTTGAAGCAGCTCCAACAATTTAATATGAAACACCCGTGCAATAATATCCGGTCTATCTTCAACCATCTAGCCCTCTATAAATTTCAAATATTCTTTTATTTCTTGCCATTTCGGGTTGCATGTAAAGGTCAAAAAACAGTCTGGTGATCCAGCCAAACAGCATACTGCCATAGCATCCTGATAATTTTGAACCATATATCTTGGACCGTCGGTGAAGGATGACGGAAGAACCATACATTTACCTATTGAAATTGCGGGAGTATCACCTGCTGTTATCGCATCTTGTAACCCTCTGTAAACTTCAGATCTAATGTGTCGTTGGTTATTTCTAATCCAAGCAAGTCTATTTTCCTCTATAAAAGTGTAAGCGTCAACCAAAAATTGTTGAAATAGTCGTCCCCCCATCAATAATGTTTCTCCTTCACCATGTTGATATTGTATTATATATGCGTAATACTCGCACATAGTCACGATTGTTCGTTTGCATGATTTAGGAACCTTTTCCATGACATAACTAATATTAGGTCTATAACCATCTTCTGCATACGGAAATAGAATCATATATTGCATTGCCATGAAACTTGGATGTTTCTCGTTAATTCTCCGTAGTAACCCACTCTTTTCCTCAATAACTACATCTCTGAAACCAATGTTATGTCCTCCCCCACCAACCGACAAAGCTGCAATCTCTGAGGTATTGGGCATGTTATATTGTCTTCCGTCGCTTTCCCTTCGTTCTAAGAGCGTAACGGTAACAGGTTTATGATTACTTCCCTTAAAACGATCTCTTGCCATCCTAAAAAAATTCGCTAACTGATTACAACTATCAAACATGGAAATCAACTTCTCAACTATTTTAGCATCCAACATTCGTTCACGATTATTCCCCTGTACACTATTTTGTTCTTCACCTCATTATCAGTGTCATAGATGTATAGTTGACAAAATTTTGGATGTCCATCCACTGGAAGCAATGAACCAATTTTATGATGATTCTGTCCATTTAATCTAAAAACATTAGGCCCTCGACCGTTGTTGACAGAATGATCTACATATCCACCCATTGAAGTGAAAGCAAAAATAGAGTTATATGTCCGAATGTTATTCCTAAATGTTCTGCTTTCTTTCCCACCACTACATTGCAACAAATTATGAAGGTAATCAGGGCATGGTGTATACGCAGGCAATTTAACCTTCCCTCCTTGACAACATACTGAAAATTTTGGGTTTTCAGGCGTTAAAGACTTGTAATTTCTTTCTGCATACCACATGACTGCTTTTTCAATCTGGACAAACATAAGTTGGTCCTCCAAAATTCCATTCATTAAATATTGTTCCTATATACCATATGCATATCGAGTAATAAACAAACATAAACCATAGTATACCAGCAACTTATTTTGCAAGAATAAACTTACTTCTAATATTGTTGCCTTCACCTTCCATGCCTAATATGCCATATGATGTTTCATTACTGTTATCCCTGATGCATTGATGTACACTGGTAATATTGCTGGCAAATGTTTCTTTCATTCCCTCCACAGTTTGATATGAAGACGTATCTATTTAAAAAAAATTAGTAAATGAACATACAAATATTTGTCAATGTAATAATATACAGAGAAGCATGAAGAAGTTTGAAAATTAAAATAAGTTTGTTATCTTACCTTTATTAACCTTCTTACTTTTTTTTGTCCTATGACATGAGAACGGTGCACACGCACACATCGTCTCACTAAGTAAAAGAAAATGCAGTAAAAATTACGTGCAAAAATGAACAGGAAAAATCTCTGTTATCACAACCCTTCTCAACCACATTTGGCGGGAAATTAGACTCATGCTTTATACTATCATTATCCAAATTGATAGTGGAGGAAGTACAACCCATATTTTTCCATTTCACATTGCGTTGCTTCGTCGTGGCTCGACGATCCATTAGGTTAACTTTTCTTTTAAGTCTTGCATATCTTTTCATATGGTTATTCTGCAATAACACAATTTAACAGAAACAATAAGAATACAACATGATTTTGTATTGTGTTCGAATGAACACTATCAAATAAGACTGGTAACAAATAAGTATCTGTTTTCTCAGTAACTTTACATTTTCCCATTACCTAATTCATTTTGTTAGTGCACGCAGAGAAATGTTAAACTCAATCTGAAAATTATGTGTTAGTGTGTTGATTACAATTATTTGATATCGGTCCAAACGGGAAAGAACAAAAAATAAGTTAGGATTTATGATCCCACACACTACTTATCATATGAAATAAAAATCATTGATCCCACAATATCTTCATACAGAAAAATTGGTAAAATAAACTTAAACATACAAAGAACATACTATCATATTGTAATTAAGAAAATATATTAAACTTGAACTTGAAATAATATTACCATAAAAAAAATGTTGCATCATGTCCTGGACTCAAGACATTAAAATTAATGAAAAAAAAACATCAGTTGGTCCATCATGTCTGAAATTTAACTCCACCATGTCCCCTTTTTATACGAAATTTGATATGGTTATTTTGTCTAGCTGGTAAGTTTGTTTCTTTACTTTTTCTGCATTGCATAGCACATGGTGACCATGTTAGTTGATAAACATGCAACAATTTGATTGTTTTCAAATATGCACATTGTTACCTTGAATTTGAATATAATATGTGGATATGTATTTTATTTTGTGCATTTACATTTTTGTTTTGAATAAGTTAGTTGACAGAAAATAACTTCTCAAAATTTAAAAGTTGGAAAAAAAAATTGCATCTAATATGTATATTGTCTTTTCACCGAATTTAGAGATGTCCATATATTTATGTTGCTATAAGATTATTGATGGTATTTCTTTATGCTTAATTTCGTCCTTTTTTAATTGGAAATGTGCGTACATTACACTTTGATTATAGAAAAGAATGTTATGGAGTAAAAAAACCTGAAGTAACATTTGAGAAGTTAATTTTAAATAATCTATTTTCCTGTATATATCATTTTTCAGTCCTGAGCTATTAATTTGATCGTATTTGGGACTAAATAATACACCGTGTCATGATCTTGTTGTATTTTGCATAAACATGTTATATAAAAATGGTAGTTTTACAACAGAAGGATACTTATTTTTGTAGTAGTGCATTTTAATTTCCAGACAAATGGTAATATACTATCAATTGAATTAACAAAGTCATGGGTGAGAAATTAGAAAAAGCGATACAATTAATTTGTCGTATGCTTGATATTGCATCTTTAACCCCATCGATAACCAAATTTGGATTGACCATTTTACTATACTACAAATATCCAATATGATTTACCTGAGAAAAATATAATGGCGATGTCATGTTATACATGGGCAATAGTTGATTGGACAGTAACTTCAACTGAATCTTACCAATTTGAACATCGACAATATGGACATGCAGAGGAGAGCGTAGATTAATTAGTATAACAAACTGATAGGTGGATGTAAATGGCTGACATTTTCACCAAGTTTAATACTACGCGTAGAATTAAATAAGGATAATTTAATAGTACAAACAAAAAAAATCAATCATCAATCAAGATAAGTATACAACTGATAACGCATATCGTATGTGGAATGTGTGGAGCATAAAGGAGGGTATTACTGTAGATAAAGTTGTAGAATTTGATATCATGGTTGTAGTAAACACAAAATCTATGAGACAGGTACATCAAATGTAAGAACTTTTGTAAAGTAAAAGTCTCACCCGTGAAGCTGACGATTACTAAACTAAATAGGAAAATTATTTTCCAAACGCAATGATATGGTAGGGAAGTGACACTAATATACTTCAGCGAATTATATATAAAATTGTGTTACTTATAAATCGAACCATATATTAACCAATTTACAATTTTGACTAATAAAAGATTCCAAAAATAATTTACAAGTTCATAATAACAGATGTGCAATCATTTCATTATGTTAATATTCAAGTCCTTGTTTTAATGTTCACTTATATTAACCAATTTATTTTAAACTGTAACTGTGCATTGCAGCAGCAATAACAAAAGAATTAAAACTTGATGATGTTAATACCTTAGCCTTGTTGGTTACTTAGTGTGCAGCTGTCATTTCTCATTTTTTTTTTTGTAGAACAAAAAACAAATAATTTATGTTCCTTTCGTAAGATAACAAATTAAAATATGTGTAAATTGAGTGATACACTTATTAAATGGAGACAAAAACAGTTGATTAGTAAATAATAATAATAAGCCTGCCATATCTGCTTTCCCGTTCTTACATTGTGTTGCAATCTTAAATAATTTCCTGTACTAATAAAAGTCGCCACTTCTCGTTTCTTTTCCTTGTTTCAATTATGTCATCGTTCTCGATTGTCTTTTATAATCCACAAAGCGTTCACACTTGTAACGCAAAAAAAAAAAAAAAAAACCATAACGTTGATAAATCATGTGCGAGAAATGAAATTACAATGAAAATTTTATTCCTGCTGTATATATAAAAAGCAATACCTTTTATTTTTGAATTCAAACAATACAATCAAGGAACATCAAAATTTCAAATTAAAATTGTAATTTTAACATGTAATAACCCGAAAATCCGAGCCAATTTAGAAATTTTATTTTGGCAATTTTAGTGAATTTTGAGTATTTAAAATGAATTATTTTACATAATAGCGACGAGAAATTTATTTTGAATTGAATTAGAACGTATATATTTATATAGATCGACGTTAGAATATAAATATTTTATTTTAATTATAAAAGGAATTGAAAATGGCGTGGTAGTTTGAAAATTTGATTTCAAAGTTCAAATGAATGTACATGATTCAAAATAAACCGGATTTTAGCGAAACCAAAAATATTAGAATCTATTTGAGAATATCTTTCCAACAAATCCGAAAATTGAAATTTCTCAGTGGGAATAAAAAGTTATGCCCAATTGAAAATTCAGAATAGTCGCTATGGAATTCTGGCCCTTAAAAATGGAAGTTTGCAAACGACCTCGGTTTTCGACGAAACCACTTTTGTTGGATGCGTGATGTCAAGTTATTGCTAGATTCCAAAATTCATAATTTTCTAAATCAATATGTGAGCGTGGCGAAGCTAAACGTGTTTTAACAGTTTTAGTCAATTTCGATTGACCAGAAAAAGACCATTTTTCAAACGGTCTCGGAATTTGACGAAATTAGTTTTGTTTGGACCATATCGTCAATATGAAGCTAGAAATAATTTATCTAGAATTTTTAGGGTCCGTATGTGACCCCAGTAAATTGAAATGTACGTTTAAATTAAATATATATTGATTTATAATTTAATTTAAAGCAAAACTGATCGCAACCATCGAATTGGCCTACGTGACATATCCCATTGTGTTCAAAATGGGGGTGATTAGCTAGCAGCGACAGTCGTTGGGTCTCGTTTGGAGGTCGAATGAAAAACCAACCTTTTAGAGAATAAATTAATTAAATTATTATATAATCTCTCTACCTCACCCCTCTCTCTCCACTCCCTCCCTCTAAATCAACCGTTGAAAAGAAGATAAAGAAAAAAAAACAATTCGAATCGCGACCCCCCTCCCCCGGTTACGCCGCCGCGACAGCCGCCATAGCCCCAGCCCGCCGTCGACCCCCCCACTGGCCATCCCCCACGCTAACGCCCCCTCCGTTCCCTCCTAACCAAAACCGTACACCCTAAACCCCCACTTAAATCGACAGCCGTGCCCCAAAATCGCGCCACCACCAGGCCAACCGCCGGCGCCGCCTGCTCCCTCTCCGTCACCTACTCCTGACCCGACGATGAACTCCCCCCATTCCTTAAAATGATGTGAGTTTTTATATTTATTATTTAATATTGTTTTCAGTTTTTTTTAGGTTATTATAGTAGAAAAAGGTGAAGTTTTTATAAAGAAAAAGGTTAAGTTTATTTAAAGAAAAACTTAGATTTTTTAAAAATAGAAAAGTTTGGATTTTTTTGTAGAAAGCTTTGATTTTTATTAGTAGTAAGGTTTGATTTTTGTTATAGAAAAGATAACATTTTTTAACCAATGCAAAGGTAGGATTCCTAGCATAGAAGAGTTGAGTTTTTTTGAAATGCAAAAGCTTTGATTTTTGAAATTAGAAAGACGAGATTTTTATCGTTAGAAAGACGAGATTTTTATTGTTAGAAAGACTAGATTTTTATAAATAAAAATTTAATTTTGAAAATATAAAGATCTGATTTTTGAAAATATACAGAAGCGATTTTCAAAAATAAAAAGAATGAGAATTTTTATATACATATAAGAACAATATAAAAAAACATTATTTTATATTGAAAGTGAGCAAATAAAAATGTGATTTTATTTTAAAGATAGCGGATCAAAAATAGAATTTTTATATAATGGAAAATATAAAAATATGATTTTTATATATGTGGCGAAATAAAAATCTGATTTTTATTTTATATATAAGTTGAAATAAAAATGTGATTTTTATAGCATTGAAATAAAAATACGATTTTTATATATGAAGTGACGATATAAAAATGTGATTTTTATCATATATGTAGCAAAGTAAAAATATGATTTTTAATATAAATTTCCTGAAACAGGTCTCGTTGAAACCGCGACGAAGATTTTCTACATATGAAGGGTCATGGCATTTGGTTTAGCTTCTAGGTGAGAACTCCTCACTTTCATTTATTTTCTAGTTTTAAATATATACTAGGATGTAGACGGTGCTTGGTAGCACCTGAACCCGTCGTCCACAGACCATGGATGGCTTGTTTGTTTGATTGATGTGTTGTGAAATCGATTTTGTGTAGTGGAATGAAAGAAATTATTTTGTGGTTAAAAATATAATTTTTAATGTCTATATAAAATAAATATTTATAAACAAATCGGACGATTTGTTTATGTACACCCATTTGACTGATATTGATTGGGACGATAAATTTTACACATCGCCCAACTGCACAAATAAAAATCTGTGTTTGTTGATTTGAAACCCCACACGGGTATTGGGATAATATTTGACGTACACTAATCCCGATTGTTTAGTTGTATGTCAATCGATGGGTTGACAGACTGTGTAAGCGTTAATTATTTATATTAATGCTTATGCAGTTGTGGAGTGCACTCTGGATGATGGTTGATGATTTATCATTGCTATTATATACATGTGTTGTAGGGAATCCATATAATTAACATTATATGGTAATTGATTGGGCCTCATTTCAATTTGGAAAATAAGGAATATTATAAAAGAAAATTCATGTGTTGAATAGAAAGAAAATTCATGTGTTGAATAGAAAGAAAATTCATGTGTTGAATAGAAAGAAAATTCATGTTTTGAATAGAAAGAAAATTCATGTGTTGAATAGAATAAAAATTCATGTGTTGAATAGAAAGAAAATTCATGTGTTGAATAGAAAGAAAATTCATGTGTTGAATAGAATAAAAATGCGTTGAATAGAATTAATATTCATGTGTTGAATAGATTAAATATTCATGTGTTGAATAAAAATATATCTTCATGCGTTGAAGAACATATTCATTTGTTGAATAGAATAACAAAGTTATTGAAATATATAACACTACAACAAAATGACCCTATTACAACGGTGGAACACCGTTGTAATATACATTTTACAACGGTGGACAAACCGTCGTGTATTAAGAAGTTGTAATAGACTAATATCTTTTACAACTTTTTTGCACTGTTGCAACACCGTTGTAAAATGTATATTTTACAACTGTTTTCCACCGTTGTAGTAATATATATTACAACATTTTTGCACTGTTGTAGTAATACATATTACAACTTTTTTTCACCGTTGTAGTAATTCCTACTGCAATTAATTATAACAATATGATTTTTGTTTCGTTATACATTACATTTCATATAAAAATAAATATTTATATTGAATAAATGATACTACTACACTGAACTGAAATAATCAAATAAATATTTTATTTCAATATTTGAATTAGTACAACTTTCTGATCCACTATCGTACAACTCACTTTTACATAATACAGTCATAACAATACATACATTCCTCATTACAAACTGATCACTCAATACACTCAGTTACATACACACTTTCGTATAAATATACATACACACTGGCATACACCAAGTCTTTATGCTCCAGCATCCAATCGATCATCCATTTCAACATCATGCTCATCGTCAAATATCCTTATTACTCTGTGCATTCATTCGTGAGTATAGTGATGCCCAAATGCATATATATTTTACATTTCATTTTTTTTTTGTGTTGAAAAAATCAATATTGAAACCAAACATTCCTATTTAAGTCTAAAATTTAATGCAATCTACTTCTACTTCATTTCACCTTTTTTTCTAAAGCAAAGTATTGTTGAGTGCAGCATAAATTTTCAATTAACAATCCAATGTATAGGAAAATTATCCGTATTTCTCCTCAGCAATATAGTATCGAACATGTAAAGGGAAGAACTAGTAAATTGCAGTATATAAATGAATGCTCTTAAAATTAGTCACAAAAGAAGGCTATGCTACTTGAACTTTTTTAGTACAAATTGGCAAAGTGTTAGAAGTGGCATTGCCTTTATATTATAAATTTATCCTTGAATATTAAAACAAGCAAATGCATACTCACATATGGATAACCTGAAGAAGAAGAAATCATCTTGAAGACCGCGTCTGATGCAATTTTTATTTGACAGATTGAACATATAAGTTTCTGAAGTAATAAATACCAAGTTGAGTGCATAAAACCATTTGTCACGAAACATTTCCCAAGAACCAAGCTAAATATGCCAATTCCTTCTACAATAACCTGAATTTCATAAGAAAATTATACAGATTGGAGAATAAAAATTCGAACCACCTACAGATTAAACAGTGATAATATAACTAAATTCACAACATAGCAGAACATTGTTTGTACATAGCAGCAGAGAAATATTCAAGCAAAAGCAAAATACAAATCGTACCTGTTTGTGCAAGGTCACAGGCAAGTCGAGATCCAAATGTATTATCATAAAACAAGGGCAAAAGCAAAACTGCAGAGGAGCACCATATATAATTGAGCCGATCTTTTTTTTTTAACTGGAACCTAACACATTTCACAAAAACAAAACACCAGGAAAATGAAGAACAACTCCATAAACCCCACAGACACAAGTCGAGTAACAGCCACAATCATCACAAACTCGACACAATGAACGAAAAACAGCAACGAGCCAGACCTTGAAAACTGACCTGGTAGTGAAGACCAGAAAATTAACATCCAAAAAAACTAGCATGTCGTGGTACGATCCACATCCAACGGCAAAAGAGTATGGAACTGCAATACGGTGATTTGGAGTGAAAGAACTGATGCCCACTGAACTGGACGGAGCAAGGGAGTCGTGAATGACTGAAAATACAAACGTCGGGGCTAGGAGCAAGAAGAAAAGGTGGTGAAGCATAGCATGACAAGGAGTAGAGGAAGATTAATGAGATCTGGTGAGATAGAGTAGAAATGGGGTAAGACAGAACAGATCTGGCAAAAAGGAGCTGGTTTTGGAGAAGCTCAAGGTTAGGGGAGCTATTTCGAAATCTCCAGCATGGAGTAAACCGGTAGATTCAGGCGAAAGCGCAATTGGAAAATGAAAACGAAGGGCAGTCGAAGGAAGAACAATTCGTTCAGATCCAGACCTGACAAATTCGAAGTTAAAAAAAACAACGGAAGTGGGAAGTCTAATACCTTGAGGAAGACGCCGGCGTGAGGAAGGAGAATTTGGGGAGATCGATTTGGATTTAGGGTTAAGAGACAGCAGCGTGAGGAAGAAGAATTTGGGGACCGATTTTGATTTAGGTATAGGAAGAGACAGCCAGCGTAAGAGAGTAAATTACGAAACGTGAATTTTTTTGGAGCCAAAATTTCGCTGTTCCCACCAAAATTTCGCTAACATCTCTAGGACCGCCACAACAAGATAATTGTTACTACTGATTTTTAGGACCGCCACCAAAATTATTATTATTTACTACTAATTTTTAACTTATAATTGTTACTTAATTAACGATTGTTGTTAAATTTTGAGTAAGATTCAAATTCAACAGTACACAAAATGTACCGTTTCGGACGGGGCGCTGCCCCCTGGACCCCCGCGATCTGACCGGGCAGGTCGAACCCCGTTAGCGGGGGCGTTGCCCCCGCACCCCCATCTTGGGGGGTTGCCACCCCCTGGACCCACCTCCGTAGGGATCATATTTGACAAAAGATTTTGGAAAAACTTTCAACAACGATTACTTATTAAAAAATATTATATACTAAATATTAATTACTACTAATAGTCATGATTAATTATAAATTAAATATTTATTAATTGTTATTTACTTATTGATTATTAATTAATTGATTGTTAACCGCTCATTAGTTATTACTTACTAATTAATTACTAGTACTTAATAATGAAGTAGTTATAAATAATTATTTTTAATTAAATATTTAATATTTATATATTGATTATTATTAAATAATTACTAATTGGTTGTTAATTAGTAATTATAAGTAGGAATTATTTATTTATTGATGTATTTTTAATTAAATATTAAATATGTATTTATTGATTATTAATTAATAATTACTAATTGGTTGTCAATTACTAATTATTAGCATGAATTATTTATTTATTGAAGTATTTTTAATTAAATATTTAATATTAATATATAGGTTATTAATTAATAATTACTAATTAATTGTAAATATTAATTATTAAAAATTATTTAATGAAAATAATTAATATTACTATATAGTCATATATTACAACAGTCAAAAAATAAAAATTATTTAATGAAAATTTATTACAACTTTTCTGGAAAAAAGTTGTAAAAAACATTTATTACAACGGTGCTTTAACCACCGTTGTAAAATTAAAGTTGTAATATGGTGTTTTTGTTGTAGTTACAACGGTGTTTATACCACCGTTGTAAAAAACCATTTATTACAACGGTGCTTTTACCACCGTTGTAAAAACCCATTTATTACAACGGTGCGTTTACCACCGTTGTAAAATTAAAGTTGTAATATGGTGTTTTTGTTGTAGTGTAAAGCCGTGTTGATTAGATATGCGCCATTTTGACGCGAACGATATTTATATCGATTTTATTCAATTTTATAAAGAATATAGAAAAGGAAGTGATTTCAAAATATAATGTTTTGAAAATATTATCATTTATAGATTAATGATATGGAATATTCAATTTTGATTTGAAATTGAATATGAAGTTGAAATCATTTTGAAAACGAATTTAAAACAATTTATAAAATACGTTTTAAAAGGAAATCGATGAAATATATATAATATTATATATATATATATATATAAATATATATATAATGGCCTGAATAGAACGCGCCGCGCTGCGGCATTTCGCGAATTTCGACCATTGACTTCAAATGGATATTATGGGAGATCCGACCGTCGGATTCTCCTAAAACTGGAATCGTTGGGTTCGTATCAAAAAGAGCTTTCTAAAGAATATTTGAGATTTGAAATCTAATGGTTGGATTTGGAATTATGTCCGAATCAAATTTGGAAAAGGTAGTTGTAAGTACAGTTCGATGGCCGTTGATGGAAATCGACTGTACAGGACTTGATAAAATTATTAAAAATGGTAATAATTTGTGTAAAATCATAAGAAATGATTTGTCAAGAATTGGGATGAAAAATTCCAAATTTGAAAAGATAAAAATAGATTTTTATCGAAATGAACTAGTTTTGAACTAGAATTATAATACCATTTATTTTTAAAATAAATAAAGTGGATTTGAAATGGTTTTTAAAATAACCAGAATTTCCAATATATAAAGTGGAAATGGATTAAATCGAAATTGTCTTTGGAATATTTCGATGTTGGATTTCGTGATTATGCAGATATTGTTATGGAAATTTGAAAGATATATTTATATCGTTATTTCCAATACGATATTTGTTGGTCGTAGAATTTGATATTGAATATAAGCCGATATATTTTCTATTCAGAGCCATGTATTTAATATCAAATCGGATTTGGGTTTGTTGTGAATGGTGTCTTCATTTACACTGTTCTTAAACCCAGTTGAGAAAAAGATTAAATCTTTTTATTTAGATTTAATGAAGTGTACCAATTAAATGGTATTTAATTGGAATAGAATTTGAATTGATTTTTAGGTTTATCGCGAACGGTGTTTTACATAACACTTGTTCTTTAACCGGATAATTAATAGAATGTGATTTTGGGTTTATCGTGAACCGTGTTTTAAATGACATTGGTTCTTTAACCCAGTTAAAGACAGGATATGATTTCCCAAGTTAAATAATCATTGATAGTGATTTTTGGGAAGATTAAAACCAAGTGAAGTTTTAATGAATCTTTAATTAGATTGAAATGATCGTGAATTGAGTATCACCAGTTCTTGTTGCAGTCATGATGGGGGGTTCTCGCTTCGCGGTTTGGTGGCGAACGGGAGACTCTTACCCCCACATGTCCCTTGCGGGGTTTGGTTAGGCAGTTCTCGGGAGGCTCGAGAGGGTCGCCATAAAACAAGCGTACTGGGGGACCAGTGTGAGCCATGGTGGGTTTTACCTGCTGCAATGGAGGACGAAGGGATGGTTGCAAAGCCTACCGGATTTCGCATTGTTGTCACAGGTGGTATCAGAGCTTTGGTTTACAGAGCTCGGAGAACAAGACACGTTAGAACCAAACGAAAGAATTCATCAGAGATTGGATTAGTAATATCTAATGAAAATGACTCGTTAGAGATGGGATCAGTAGTATCCTAGAACGAGTGTGAAGATTATATTTTTTAAAGTGAAAACAAGTTTTGTTTTAAAAATATAAATCGATTATTCGTATCTGATTATTTATTTTATATTGAATTTGGACAATCAAGTATATAAAGATTTTGCGTATACGTCTGATCCGTGTGTATTCGAAGTTTTAATATACTGGATAGATATAGAATCACATTCTAGACACTCGGGGATGATTCTGATGATGTGGCAACATCATCAGTATTTATGTTCAAGTGACAAAAGTGGGATTTCTATATGATTCCAATTGACTGGTGTGAGAACCAAAATTAGATAGAGTCTATTGTTGTGATTTGGCACCAAAAATGTGATTTTTTGACTATGTATCCAAATTATGAATTTATAAAGCTAATCGACTAATTGATTGCTGGTTGTGTTGTTTGATTAATTAAAATGTTGAACCTGTAGCCAAATTGAACCAAATAGTGAGTTGTATTGAAAATTAGTCGCATTTGCATACATATACATGTACTTATATTGAACAAGTCATAGCAAGGAGGCTAGAGTAGAAGAATAAAATTGTTTGCCCGACAAATAGGTACATGTTTATTGTATTTCTTGGGTTTTTGATGATTTTATGAGCCGATTGGCTAACCGCTTGGCTGTTTCTTTTTCTTTTTGGATTGGTGAGGGCCATGAGTGGCTATTTGAAATATCCCGAAGGTCCCAGTGCAGGGGAGGTTATGGCGAAACTTTTCGAAAATTTAGGGTGTTAGCCAAATTTTTGAAGAATTTGAAAAGTTCTTAAAACTTAATGGTGGAAGAACTTAAGCTGTAATGAAAATAATGAAAGTTGAGTTGGTTTGTAAAACAACTTTCAGCTTCGTTCCTTTTCGGGGACGAAAATTTTTATGTGGAGGAGATTGTAATAACCCGGAAATCCGAGCCAATTTAAAATTTTTATTTTGGCAATTTTAGTGAATTTTGAGTATTTAAAATGAATTATTTTAAATGATAGCGACAAGAAATTTATTTTGAACTCAGAATATATATATTTATATAGATCGACGTTAGAATATAAATATTTTATTTTAATTATAAAAGGAACTGAAAATGGCGCGGTAGTTAGAAAATTTGATTTCAAAGTTCAAATGAATGTACAGGAGTCAAAATAAACCGGATTTTAGCGAAACCAAAAATATTAGAATCTATTTGAGAATATCTTTCCAACAAATCCGAAAATTTGAAATTTCATAGCGGGAATAAAAAGTTATGCCCAGTTGAAAATTCAGAATAGTTGCTATGGAATTCTAGCCCTTAAAAATGGAAGTTCTGCAAACGACCTCAGTTTTCGACGAAACCACTTTTGTTGGATCCGTGATGTCAAATTATTGCTAGATTCAAAAATTCGTAATTTTCTGAATCAATATGTGAGCGTGGCGAAGTTAAACATGTTTTAACAGTTTCAGTCAATTTCGATTGACCAGAAAAAGGTCATTTTTCAAATGGTCTCAGAATTTGACGAAATTAGTTTTGTTAGGACCGTATCGTCAATACGAAGCTAGAAATAAATTTTCTAGAATTTTTAGGGTCCGTATCTGACCCCAGTAAATTGAAATGTACGTTTAAATTAAATATATATTGATTTATAATTTAATTTAAAGCAAAACTGATCGTAATGATCGAATTGCCCTATGTGACATATCCCATTGTGTTCAGAATGGGAGTGATTAGCTAGTAGCGACAGTCGTTGGGTCTCGTTTGGAGGTCGAATGAAAAACCAACCTTGTAGAGAATAAATTAATTAAATTATTATATAATCTCTCTACCTCACCCCTCTCTCTCCACTCTCTCCTTCTAACTCAACCGTTGAAAAGAAGATAAAGAAAAAAAAACAATTCGAATCGCGACCCCCCCTCCCCGTTACGCCGCCGCGAGGGCCGCCTTAGCCCTAGCCCGCCGTCGACCCGCCCCACTGGCCATCCCCCACGCTAACGCCCCCTTTGTTCCCTCCTACCCAAAACCATACACCCTAAACCCCCACCCAAATCGACAGTCGCGCCCCCAAATCGCGCCACCACTAGGCCAACTGCCGGCGCCGCCTGCTCCCTCTCCGCTACCTCCTCCTGAGCCGACATGAACCCCCCTATTCCTTAAAACGATGTGAGTTTTTATATTTATTATTTGATACTTTTTTCAGTTTTTTTAGGTTATTATAGTAGAAAAAGGTGAAGTTTTTATAAAGAAAAAGGTTAAGCTTATTTAAAGAAAAACTTAGATTTTTAAAAATAGAAAAGTTTGGATTTTTTTTGTAGAAAGCTTTGATTTTTATTAGTAGTAAGGTTTGATTTTTGTTATAGAAAAGATAACATTTTTTAACCAATGCAAAGGTAGGATTCCTAGCATAGAAGAGTTGAGTTTTTTTTAAATGCAAAAAGCTTTGATTTTTGAAATTAGAAAGATGAGATTTTTATCGTTAGAAAGACGAGATTTTTATCGTTAGAAAGACTAGATTTTTATAAATAAAAATTTGATTTTGAAAATATAAAGATCATATTTTTGAAAATATATAGAAGCAATTTTCAAAAATTAAAAGAATGAGAATTTTTATACACATATAAGAACGATATTAAAAAAAACATGATTTTATATCGAAAGTGAGCAAATAAAAATGTGATTTCTATTTTAAAGATAGCGGATTAAAAATAGAATTTTTATATAATGGAAAATATAAAAATATGATTTTTATATATATGGCGAAATAAAAATCTAATTTTTGATATATATATATAAGTTGTAATAAAAATGTGATTTTTGTAGCATTAAAATAAAAATACGATTTTTATATATGAAGTGACGATATAAAAATGTGATTTTTATCATATATGTAGCAAAGTAAAAATATGATTTTTAATATAAATTTAGTGAAACAGGTCTCGTTGAAACTGCGACGAAGACTTTCTACATATGAAGGTTCGTGGCGTTTGGTTTAGCTTCTAGGTGAGAACTCTTCACTTTTATTTATTTTCTAGTTTGAAATATATACTAGGATGCAGACGGTGCTTAGTAGCACCTGACACCCGTCGTCCATAGACCATGGATGGCTTGTTTGTTTGATTGATGTATTGTGAAATCGATTTTGTGTAGTGGAATGAAAGAAATTATTTTATGGTTAAAAATATAATTTTTAACATGTATATAAAACAAATATTTATAAACAAATCGGACGATTTGTTTATGTACATCCATTTGACTGATATTGATTGGGACGATAAATTTTACACATCGCCCAACTACACAAATAAACATCTGTGTTTGTTGATTTGAAACCCCACGCGGATCTTGGGATGATATTTGACGTACACTAATCCCGATTGTTTAGTTGTATGTCAATCGATGGGTTGAAAGACTGTGTAAGCGTTAATTATTTATATTTAATGCTTATGCAGTTGTGGGGTGCACCCTGGATGATGGTTGATGATTTATCGCTGCTATTATATACATGTGTTTTAGGGAATCCATATAATTAACATTATATGGTAATTGATTGGGCTCATTCCAATTTGGAAAATAAGGAATATTATAAAAGAAAATTCATGTGTTGACTAGAAAGAAAATTCATGTGTTGAATAGGAAGAAAATTCATGTGCTGAATAGAAAGAAAATTCATGTGTTGAATAGAATAAAAATTCATGTGATGAATAGAATAAAAATTCATGTTTTGAATAGAAAGAAAATTCATGTGTTGAATAGAATAAAAATTCATGCGTTGAATAGAATAAATATTCATGTATTGAATAGAATAAATATTCATGTGTTGAATAAAAATATATATTCATGCGTTGAAGAAAATATTCATTTGTTGAATAGAATAACGAAGTTATTGAAATATATAAAGCCGTGTTGATTAGATATGCGCCATTTTGACGCGAACGACATTTATCTCGATTTTATTCATTTTTATAATGAATATAGAAAAGGAAGTGATTTCAAAATATAACGTTTTGAAAATATTTTCATTTACAGATTAATGATATGGAATATTCAATTTTGATTTGAAATTGAATATGAAGTTGAAATCATTTTGAAAACGAATTTAAAACGATTTATTAAATATGTTTTAAAAGGAAATCAACGAAATATATATAATATATAATATATTATATATATATATATATAATGGCCTGAATAGAACGCGCCGTGCTGTGGTAGTTCGTGAATTTCGACCATTGACTTCGAATGGATATTACGGGAGATCCGACCGTCGGATTCTCCTAAACCAGAAACTTTGGGTTCATATCGAAAAGAGCTTTCTAACGTATATTAGAGATTTGAAATCTAACGGTTGGAATTGGAATTATGTCCAAATCAAATTTGGAAAAGGTCGTTGTAAGTGCAGTTCGATAGCCGTTTATGGAAATCGACTGTACGGGCCTTGATAAAATTATTAAAAATAGTAATAATTTGTGTAAAATCATAAGAAATAATTTGTGAAGAATTGGGATGAAAATTTCCAAATTTGAAAAGATAAAAATAGATTTTTATCGAAATGAACTAGTTTTGAACTAGAATTATAATCCCATTTATTTTTAAAATAAATATAGTGGATTTGAAATGGTTTTGAAAATAACAAGAATTTGCAATATATAAATTGGAAATGGTTTTGAATCGAAATTGTCTTTGGAATATTTCAATGTTGGATTTCGTGATTATGCAGATATTGTTATGGAAATTTGAAAGATATATTTATATCGTTATTTCCAATTCGATATTTGTTGGTCGTAGAATTTGTTATTGAATATAAGCCGATATATTTTCTATTCAGAGCCTTGTATTTAATATCAAATGGGATTTGGGTTTGTTGTGAATGGTTTCTTCATTTACACTGTTCTTAAACCCAGTTGAGAAAAAGATTAAATATTTTTATTTATATTTAATGAAGTGTACCAATTAAATGGTATTTAATTGGAATAGAATTTGAATTGAATTTTGGGTTTATCACGAACGGTGTTTTACATAACACTTGTTCTTTAACCCGATAATTAATAGAATGTGATTTTGGGTTTAACATGAACCGTGTTTTAAATGATATTGGTTCTTTAATTCAGTTAAAGACAGGATATGATTTCGCAAGTTAAATAATCATTGATAGTGATTTTTGGGAAGATTAAAACTAAGTGAAGTTTTAATGAATCTTTAATTAGATTGAAATGATCGAGAATGCAGTATCACCAGTTTTGCTACAGGCGATAGTTAAATCCTTAATTAGATTTGAACGTGAAATGTTAATTGAATTTACCGATAACACCGTGGTGTTAGATATGAAGTATTACCAGTTTTACTTCATGGGATGAATAGGTTGGGATTGGGAAATTTAAAACAAATGATTACTTCGGTAAGGTTCATTAATCCCGACTAGTTTGGATAAACCATAATTTGGTTTGAATTGATATTCAAAGGAAGATTAAAGAATTAATTTAAGGAATTTATCTTTGATAAAATTAATGGGAACCTTTCCCAAAATATAAGAATATTTGAATAAAAGAATATTCTGAATTGGAATGAGGCGTATGTTGTGTTTGTTTAACACTTGTTTATTATATACGCGAGTTATTCAGAAAGACCGGGTTTATCCCATTATGAATAACCGATTCGACGATGTGTCGAGGATGAAGACGGTGGTCGAAGACCGGAGGTCTTCACATCGTTTGGGTGATTACTGATGATCTTGATTGGGATGTACACCCAAGAGGCGGGAATCAGTTGGTAATCGTCCAGACGTACTTGGAGATCGATGGATATGCGAGGTACAAGGTGCCTCCAGTTTCGTTTAGACCCAGAACGAACTTGTAAATGGGCTGTGTGTCTAACATTGGATTTTATTCTGTGTGATTGATTTCTATTAAATATATATCTGTTTGGCGGCGGAGAATTTATTCTCTTGCTTAACGCCCTTCTCTGAGACGTACGAGCTCAGGGGTTATATATTGATGGATATCAACCACATAGAGTGAATTGCCTGTGTAGCATGCCTAAGTGGCAATTTGATCAAGGCTTCTATTGAAAAGCAAAGTCTTGTGGTTGATGATCAAAGCACCGCCTATGTGGCATAACTTTGTGTAATGTTGATTCGCGAGCCTCACACCCCGGTTGTGAACTAGAAACAGGAGAGGACATCAAGGAGGACATGCGTTTCTTTCTAGCTAGGGTGGTGTCAGTGACCTACCAGCCCTGACATTTATATTATTTTCACCTGTGTGGTTGTTGGATTGCGAGGCGCCTCGGATATTTCGGTGACTATATGGAGCTGATGGAGTCATTTGCCTCATTTACGCCCCAAAGGGCGGGGAAACGCAGTGTTCAGGCATTTTAATCTACATCGGTGGACCGACCCTGACGATCCAAGGATCGATGCGCTCTGACCCTAGGGCTCGGGCTAGAGAGTCTCGAAGCTGGTGAAGACGATCCCTTGCCTCGGTTCATAGATGGAAACCCAACTTCCAATACGTGACCTTGCGGTTTTGATTGTAGAGCCTAGTATTGGCGACATGATATATGGTACCCATGCCGTCTAAGATTGATACATTTATATTTGAAGTTGTTTTATACACCATGCACTTATAATAGTATCAAATGATTTGTTTTTAACGTACCAAGCATGTTTGGCTATTATAAGGGAAAACCTTATCCTCCGGCTTGTGTTGCATTGTGTGATGGGACCCGGGTCTTATAATAGCTTCATTTTTTCAAAAAGCATTGCGCTGTTTTGTTATATGCACTGGTATTCTTGGGAGCAAACCCGTTCCGTGTTATACGGCGTGGTCCCTTGATTTACCTAACTTTAAAATAAAGATTAATAATTGTTTTAGTTCTCACACTAGTCACATGACTAACCTGGAGTTTATTGTTTTAACCTAAACTCTGGGTACCCCTATTTTCCGCACGGGCAGCTAGTAGTTTTGGTTTTGCAGATTTATATTCACAGGATCCTGGTTTACAGCTGAAGCGGTATTCAGAAAGCTCTGTATCCATGTATCTGTTTTCAGTTGTGCTTTGTATTATTTTCCGCTGCGATGTATTTAAATGTAATTCAAATCTCTGATATTTTCTATATAATATTTATTCATACTCTGTAATATTCTTGTATTCTGAAGGAATTGTTGTAATAAGCAATGAAATATTCTTCTGCTTGTGTTCCGATGTGGCTTGTTCTCAGTGCAATCCGCTCTTTCCTTCACGGGGAAGTTACGGGTTCTTACATAACATGTTATTGTTCACATTGGAAAAGTTAAATTGCTATTAAACATCATATTATAGATTTATATTTTATTTTGTCTTTTATGGAATGTTGATTTATCAAAACAAACAGAAATAACAATCTGGATTAAGCAGCAGAATGATACAACGAAATTGATTGCACATTTGAAATTGTAAAACAAAATTTACTTTAAGTTATACTATGTTCATATAAAATATGAACAATAGAGTGGGGAAAAAACTGTTATCAAAATGGTTATTTTCAATCATGGCTAAATATTATATTGCAGGATGTACTTATACTTTTTCAAATGTGACTGATAAATCATTGTACTTATCATAGAACCCAAATTTTTTTTTTATTAAATATCTACTTAGTTGAATTAAAATTTGCCGATATTTCACCATAATAATCCGGTATGTAATAAATCAGGAAGATACGCGATGAACCCATTGCTACGAACATGAGACATACAATAACAATCCAGTATGCGTGTATAATCAAGAAGATACGCGATGAACACGGTAACTATCACCAGTTGAAAGAACATACCCGTATTTCCATCAACGAATGATGTACAACAACAAAGAAGTATAACTAATTGAAAGCACTTATTTTAAAGCATACGTATTTGTAAGGTATATATATTTACTTCAAATCCAACTTTAACATGTACTGAGAACTGGTATTAATACTTTCATTAACCAGAAGAAATTGTATTCATAAAAATGAAATAAAAAACATACATTACTGAGTAAGAAAAAGTATGAACGAAGAACGTACTTATCCAGAAGCGAATAGTTAAAAAAAATCAATGTACATGATGTACATGCTCACCATATTAGCATATAAAAACAGTGGAATAAATGAATAGTACAAACTTTTTTGTTGCAATCCAAGGATAAAAACATTGATTTTTTATATGACAAAATAAAGTATGATGACGTTTACTATGCTGTGAATAATATCGCCTGTCTAAACTTTATAACTCGGTTGAAATTTTATGTATTTCTTCTTTATATTTGATCTAGTACCATTCATTCACCAAAATTCCGCACCTAGTAATGCTTTGGTCTGTTGGTCCGTAGTACTTTCATATCAATTTACAATAAAGACTCATACGCAATAATTTTGCTTTGCCTTCAATTACCAACAACTACAAATGTATTTAACCCATTATGCTCCTATCTTGCGATTTGGAAATATAAAATGTTGGTAGTGTTTATAAAGCATAAGTAGGACAGTTATATAAATAGTTTTTTCACATGTTAAAATACTACTAACATGCCGATACGTGTCCCTAATGATCCAACAAAACATTGTGAGTCGGGGGAAAAAATGTATTAAATCAGTACGTATCTTATTTACCACAGTTTTAATCCTCTGTAAATCTTATTTCACAGTATATGTTGTAAGTTGGTTGACAGAAAATAATTTTTGCAATATTAAAAGCAATACATAATTAAAATTGCATGTAATATGTATACGGTATTTTCCGTTAGTTTACAGATGACCATGTACTGGTGTTGCTATAGGATTATTAATACTACTTCTTTCTGCTTAATTTCCTCCTTTTCTAATTGGACATGTGCGTATGTTACACTTTTATTTTTAAGTTCAGTACGGGTGTTCTTCCAGCACACTTATACAGTGCATTCATAACGAAAAAAGACCTATATTGTTAATTACGTCATACGTACGAAGAAAAAAAAACAAAACAAACGGTTCACCATTTGTTCCTTCTATTCATATTCAATCAATTCAAGTATTTGAAACACAGATTTGCATGTACAGAGTTTAATTTCTGTTGCAGTATACAGTACCAATATTTCAATGATACGTACCGACGACAGCATTAAGTTTGTCAAAGTGAATGTCATACAAAAAAACTTGCCAATATGTGCAGATTGAGAGTCAATTAATTTACAATACCTTATTTGTAGGACTAAACAATATCAAACCAATTCCATGGAAGTCTCATGCTTTCAAACCTAATTTTTTGGAAAAATACGGAGCAACTATCAACAGCAGAAAAAACATACATGTATTTCCATAAACGAATCTTGTAAACCAACATAGAATTGTAAATAGTTGAAATAAAGGAAGAACAGAAGATTAATTTAAAGTTTAAAGAATAAGACGTACTGCAATAGAGGCGGTGGAAATCTGTACTGTACGGAAGAAGGATTGCAGTCGACGTTTAAAGAAGAGGACGTACTGCAATAGAGTATGTGAAAATCAGTACCGGACGGAGGAAGAATTGCAATAGGTGGGTTGGATTTTGTAATAACCCGAAAATCTGGGCCAGTTTAAAATTTTTATTTTGGCAATTATAGCCAATTTTCTATATTTAAAATAGATTATTTTAAATAAAATCAACGAGAAATTTATTTTTAATATAATTCGAACGTATATATTATACGCGTCGTCGTTAGAATATAAATATTTATATATAATTATAAATAGAATTGAAAATGGCGCGGTAGTTCGATAATTCGATTTCAAACTTCAATTGAATGTACCGGGTGCAAAACAATCCGGATTTTAGTGAAACAAAAAACAATAGAATCTAATAGATGATATCTTTCTATCGAATCCGAAAAAATCAAGATTTCATAGCAGGAATCAAAAGATATGTCCAGTTGAAAATTCTGAATAGTCGCTATGGAATCCAGGCCCTTAAAAATGGACATTTTGCAAACGACCTCGGATTTCGACGAAACCAGTTTTGTTGGGTCCGGGATGTAAAGTTATTGCTAGGTTTCAAATTTCATAATTTTTCGAATCAATATGTGAGCGTGGCAAAGGAAAACGCGTTTGACCAGTTTCAGTTGATTTTAATCGACTGGAAAATGGCCATTTTTCTAACGGTCTCAGAATTCGACGAAACTAGTTTTGTTAGGACCGTATCGTCAATACGAAGCTAGAAAATATTTTTCTGGAATATTTCTAGTTAGTATGTGACCCCGGTAATTTGAAATGTACGTTTAAAATTCAATATAGTGATTTAAGTGTAAATTCAACGGAAACTGATTGTAACGATCAAATCAGCTTGTGATACATATCCCATTGGGTTCAGAATGGGGGTAAAACGCTATGGACGACAGGCGGTGGGCCTCGATTAGAGGTCGTATGTAAAAGTCAACTTTTTGATTTTTTTTTTTAAAAAAATATATATATATATAAAAAAAACTATTCTCTCTCTCCTATATTTCTGGCCCCCCCCTTTTTCGTTTCATTTCGATCCAATAAAAAAAAAAGAAAAAAAAAGAAAAGAGGGCGGAGCCCTAAAGGGCTCGACGGAGGACCGTTCGCCCCATCGCCAGTGGTCCTGGCGCCGCCACCAGGAGGCCGATCTCCCCCTCTCCCACTTCGACGACGAAGAAGACCCCCCGACCTCCCCCTCTCCCACTTTGACGCGACGAAGACTCCCCTCCCCCGCCAAAGGATCGCCGCCAGCCACGCGAGGGCCCGCCACCCTGCCGACCACCCAGGGCTCAGCGGCGCCTCACCTCAGCCTACCCCGACCCGTGGACCCCTCTCAGCGCCTCCCTGTAAGTTTCCATTTCATTTAAAAAAAAAAAACTGATTTTTGTTTGCTTTTAAAAAATTGAATTTTTATACGAGTAAAAACTGAATTTTTATACGGTTAAAAACTGAATTTTTATACGAGTAAAAACTGAATTTTTATACGAGTAAAAACTGAATTTTTATACGAGTAAAAACTGAATTTTTATACGAGTAAAAACTGAATTTTTATACGAGTAAAAACTGAATTTTTATACGGTTAAAAACTGAATTTTTATACGGTTAAAAACTAAATTTTTATACGGTTAAAATCTGAATTTTTATACGGTTAAAAATTGAATTTTTATACGGTTAAAAATTGAATTTTTATAGTGTTAAAGACGAGATTTTTATTCGGTTAAAGATATGATCTTTATATAGTAGATGATATAAAAATGTTATTTTTATATAGGTAGAGTGTTAAAAATAGGATTTTTATATTATGGGAAAGTTAAAAATTTAATTTTTATATAAGCGAGAAGTTAAAAATATGATTTTTATATATTGAATAGCGAAGTAAAAATTCGATTTTTACATATGTAGTGGCTACAACAACGAAGATGCGATGACGATGAAGATTTTTATCAAAGAAGAGTCAAGATGTTTGGATAGCTATATGTGAGAATTTCTCACCTTTCAATTTCATTTCTATTTATATATATATATACTAGGATGCAGACGGTGCTTAGTAGCACCCGACACAATCGTCCACAGACCATGGACTTGTTTGTTTGGTTGCATAGATTAGTTATATGATTTGATTTGAATTTGGTTGTTTGGTGATTTTGATTGATGTGTGAATGGCGTGGGCCTTCACTAGACCGGGGATAAGGCTAGGCCTTGTCCCGTTTCTAGTATCGTGCCGTTATGCCGCCGAAATTTTCTAAAATATGTTAGAAAAATAAAAATATCATTTTATTGAATAAATGAATTGAATAGAAATTCATAGGTTGAAATAAAATGTTTTATCGTTAAAAATATAATTTTTAACGTGAATATGAAAATAGTGAAGTGAACAAAATAAAATATTCATTTGCAAACCGGACGGTTTGTTTATGTACACCTATTTGAATGACATTGATTGGGACGATAAATTTTACACATCGCCCAACTGCACGAATATAATCTGTGTTTGGTTGTTTGAAACCCCACACGGGTGTTGGGATGAAATTTGAAGTTCACTCATCCTGGTTGATTAAATATGTCGATCGATTGATTGACATGCTGTTATAAGCGTTAGATATCTTTATTTGATGCTTATACAGTGTAGTGCACTTTGGTTGATGGTTGATCATTTTTCAATGCTATTATATACATGTGTTGTATGAAAATCCATATAATTAATTTTATATGGTAATTGATTGGGCCTCATTCCAGTTTAGAAATAGAAATATTTGAAATAGAAATATTCGAAATGGAATATTGGAAAATATCAATATATGAAGCCGTGTTGATTAGATTGACGCCATTTTGACGTGAACGATATTTATATCGATTTCGAAATGAATTGAATTGAAAACGATTTCGAAATGAATTGAATTGAAAACGATTTCGAAATGAATTGAATTGAAAACGATTTCGAAATGAATTGAATTGAAAACGATTTCGAAATGAATTGAATTGAAAACGATTTCGAAATGAATTGAATTGAAAACGATTTCGAAATGAATTGAATTGAAAACGCTTTCGAAATGAATTGAATTGAAAACGATTTCGAAATGAATTGAATTGAAAACGATTTCGAAATGAATTGAATTGAAAACGATTTCGAAATGAATTGAATTGAAAACGAATTCAAATTGAATTGAAAGCGAATTGAAATGAATTCAAATTGAATTGAAATTTGAATTGAATAGAAATGAATTTTAAACCGAATTTATAAAGAAGAATTCAATTTTGATTTGAATTGAAATGGAAGTTGAAATTGCTCTTGAAACGAATTTAAAACTATTTATATAATTTGTTTTAAATAGAAATCGACGAAGTATATATTATATATATTATATATATAATATAATGGCCTGAATAGAACGCGCCGCGCCGCGGCAGTTCGCGAATTTCGACCATTGATTTCAAACGGACATTACGGGAGATCCGACCGTCGGATTCTCCTAAAACCGGAACCGTTGGGTTCGTATCGAAAAGAGCTTTCTAACGAATGTGATAAATTAGAAATCTAACGGTTGGATTTGGAGTTACGTCCAAATCAAATTTGAAAAGGGTCGCTGTAAGTGCAGTTCGATGGCCATTGATGGAAATCGACTGTACGGGCCTTAATAAAATTATTAAAAATAGTAATAATTTGTGTAAAATCTTAAGAAATGATTTAGAAAGGATTGGGATGAAAAACTCCATATTTGAAAAGATAAAAATAGGTTTTTATCGAAATGAACTAGTTTTGAACTAGAATTATAATTCTATTTATTTTTAAATAAATAAATTGAATTTGAAAAGGGTTTTGAAAATAACCAAAATTTCCAATGATTGCATTGGAGTGGATTTGAATCGAAATTGTCTTCGGAATATTTCGATGTTGGAATTCGTGATTATATAGGTGTTGTTATGGAAATTTGAAAGATATATATTTATATCGTTATTTCCAATACGGCATTTGTTAGTCGTAGAATTCGATATTGAATATAAGCCGATATATTTTCTATTCAGAGCCTTGTATTGAATATCGAATGTGATTTGGGTTTGTCGTGAATGGTGTCTTCACTAACACTGTTCTTGAACCCAGTTGAGAAATGATTAAATCTTTTTATTTAGATTTAATGAAGTGTGCCAATTAAATAATATTTAATTGGAATTGAATTGATATTGATTTTTGGGTTTATCGTGAACAGTGTTTTAAATAACACTCGTTCTTTAACCCGATAATTAATGAATGTGACTTTGGGTTTATCGTGAACCGTGTTTTAAATGACACGGATTCTTTAACCCAGTTAAAGATTAAAACTAAGTGGAGTTTTAATGAATCTTTAAATAGATTGAAAAGATCGAGAATGGAGTATCACCAGTTTTACTCCAAGCGATAGTTAAATCTTTAATTAGATTTGAACGTGAAATGGTAATTGAATTTACCGATAACACTGTGGTGTTAGATATGAAGTATTACCAGTTTTACTTCATGGGATGAATAGGTTGGGATTGGGAAATAAAATAAATGATTACTTCGGTGTGGTTCGCTAATCCCGACTAGTTTGAATTGATATTCAAAGGAGATTAAAGAATAAATTTAAAGAATTTATCTTGGATAAAATTAATGGGAACTTTTCCCAAAGTATAGGAAATTTTGAATAAAAGAATATTCTGAATTGGAATGAGGCGTATGTTGTGTTTGTGTAACACTTTTATAATATATACGCGAGTTATTCAGAAAGACCGGGTTTGTCCCATTCTGAATAACTGATTCGACGTGGTGTCGAAGATGAAGACGGTGGTCGAAGACCGGAAGCCTTCACGTCGTTTGGGTGATTACTGATGATCTTGATTGGGCTGTACACCCAAGAAGATGGAAACAGTTAGTGATCGTCCAGACGTGCTTGGAGATCGATGGATATGCGGGGTACTAGGTGCCTCCGGTTTCGTTCAGCCCCAGAACGGACTTGTAAATGGACTGTGTGTCTGACATTAGATTTTAGTCTGTGTGATTGATTTCTATTAAATATATATCTGTTTGGCGGCGGAGAATTTATTCTCTTGCTTAACGCCCTTCTCTGAGACGCATGAACTCAGGGGTTATATATTGATGGATATCAAACGCATGGAGTGAATTGCCTGTGTGGCATGCCTAAGTGGCAATTGATCGAGGCTTCTGTTGAAAAGCAAAGTCTTGTGGTTGATGATCGAAGCACGGCCTTTGTGGCGTAGCTTTGTGTAACGTTTGCTTCGCGAGTTTCGCACCCCGGTTGTGAACCAAAAACGGGAGAGGACCTCAGGGAGGGCATGCGTTTCTTTCTAGCTAGGGTGGTGTCAGTGACTTACCAGCCCTGACATTTATATACTTTTCACCTGTGTGGTTGTTGCTGTTGCGAGGCGCCTCGGTTTGATCGGACGATCCGGGTCCGATGGAGTCATTCGTTGGCTCATTTACGCCCCGAAGGGCGGGGAAACGCAGTGTTCAGGCATTTTAATCCACATCGGTGGACCGGCCCTGACGATCCAAGGGTCGATGCGCTCTGACCCTGTGGCTCGGGCTAGAGAGTCACGAAAACGGTTGAGGACTATCTTTTGCCTCGGTTCATAGACGGAAACCCAATTTCCAAATACGTGACATGTGCGGTTTTAATTATAAAACTAGTATGGCGACATGATATATGGTACCCATGCCGCCTATGATTGATACTTATGATTTAAAATTTTTTTATACACTATGCACTTATAATAGTATCAAATGATTTGTTTTTAAACGTATCAAGCATTCTTTGGCTGTTATAAGGGAAAACCCTATCCCCCGGCTTGCGTTGCATTGTGTGATAGGACCTGGGTCTTATAACAGCTTCATTTTTCTTTATTTAGCATTGCGCTGTTTGTTTTATGCACTGGTATTCTTGGGAGGAAACCCGTTCCGTGTTATACGGCGTGGTCCCTTGATTTATCTAACTTTAAAATAAAGATTAATAACTGTTTTAGTTCTCACACCAGTCACATGACTGACCTGGAGTTTATTGTTTTAACCTAAACTCTGGGTGCCCTTATTTTGACACGGGCAGCTAGTAGTTTTGGTTTTGCAGATTTATATTCACAGGATCCTGGTTTACAGCTGGAACGATATCCGGAA
>JASFAX010006837.1:0-29675 GCA_030737875.1 Allium sativum
TATCTATGCGAGAGGAGCGGTTGGTTAAATCAACAGCTAAATGGTGGAGTACACAATGAAGAGGAGTAGTCTGTTCGAAGGAAGCATGCTGGAAGGTGAAAACGTATTGATTTCAAAAGGGGTATGGACTTTGAAAAGGGGAGTGGCTTTGGACTTGAACATAGGAGCTGAACGTTTGGATTTTTGGTGTTGCTTGTGAAGGCCGTGAAGTGGATATGGGTCCATATGTCTTGAGGAGAGAAGTGAGGCACTGAGTGGATTTGCACAACGTAAGAAGAGGAGTCGGATTGATATTTAATGAAGAGGAGAGAAGGAGTCAAAGTGGGGTCAATGTAAGTGGTAAGAAGTGGATCTGGTGCGTTGATTTTTGATGTGGGAAGGAAGATGGTGCGGGTTCAATACGTTAGCAAGGGGAGAAGGGTAACAGCGGTAGCGGGTCAAAGGAAATAGAAATGGTTGTGGGCCAGGAATCTAAAGGTCCATTACGATCGTATTAACGGACACTACACACTGGAACTGACTGGAAGTCCCTCGGAGCTCGTTACAATTTATCGCAAAATAAATTGTCCGTTCAGAATCAAGCGATGGTTACCATTATTAACGATGATCGTCCAATGTGAGTAAAACTCACCAACTCTGAACAGTTATATTTTTATAACGTACTTTTAGAACTGTTAGATATTGATTGACTGTTGTGTGTAAATTGGTTGATTGAACTGCTAGTCAGTTAGTTGAAATTATATATATACCATTAAATATTGATGTTGTTTATCAGAACATTTCATATTGAAATGAAATTGATGTATATTATACTGTGTAACATCTGTGGATACAGGGATACAGGTTGGAGGGATCCGACTGGATTCCTCAACATTTATTTTACTGTTTCATATATTGTGATATATGATGTGATGTATATCTGTTATGGGTTATGTGTGTTAGAATGATATTTATCATTTGTTATTCGATATTTTAAATATCATAAGAAACCCTGGGATGTAAAAAGGAATATTTCAATGTATATTGAAATAAAGGAATTTTATAAAATCAACCGATTTTATAAAAGAAAATAAATTTGAAAATAAAGCATTTATAAAAATAGGATATTATAAAGGAGGATATTTGTTTAGAAAACAAATAGGAAATTATAAAAAGGAAAACGTTATTAAAAGGGAATCTGTATAAGTGGAGGAACGTTGTTAAAAGGACATTTTTTTTAAAGTGAAGAACCGTTACTAAAAGTAAATCTTTATAAATGAATAAACGTTGGTAGAAGGAAATCTTTTTTAAATGGATAAACGTTGTTAAAAGGGAAAATCTTTGTAAATCAATAAAGTAATCGAATATTAGTATTCGAAAGGAGTTAATCAAAAAGGAGTTGAATCAAATAAGTTATTCAGTTAGAGTTAACCAGTTAGAGTAAATCGATTAGAGTCAAATCGAACTAGAGTTATTCAAATATAGTTAATCGAATATTAGTTATTCGAATAAGAGTTAATCAAATAGAGTTAAAACAATATTAGAAACTGACTAGAGATTAGTTAAGTCGAATGGTTTTCTGAGTGTGGATCTGATGTTGGTTTCGGCCTTCGGGGTTTATACTTAGAGAATTGTTCTCTTACTAGTTTACAGTTAGGGACTAATAGTTGTGGAATGGTAGTGATGCGTGAATGAGTATTGGAAATGTTTTCCTATGTTAATAACGTATATTTTCTAAATCATAGAAAATAAGGTATGTGGATATATATATATATATGTTCTGATGATTGGATCGATAATTCCATTTGGAATTTAGATCGTTGTTTGTACACCGACATGTTTTCATTGATAGTTAAATCACAGACTATCAAAGTTTGACCATTTTAACGTTGTTAATATGGAGAGACTGGTTGGATTCTTATCCAAAGAACCACTCTGTATTGGCATAAGCGTTGCGAATATGCCGAAGGAAATGGAAGACGGAGTAAAGTGCAAGGGCTGTTGTATAAATCTTAGATAACAATGGACTAAGATGGATGTACTGAATAGTGCCTTCGGTTTCGTTCAATCCTAGAATGAACGTAAATGGATGAATGTCTGACAAAGTATTTCCAATGATCGAATGGATTGGTCTGTATAAATATACATGGTTGCAACGGATTTATTCCCTTAGCATATAGTCCAGAATATTTGTGTAAACCAATTAATGATTAACGGATTTGATAATGTGGCATTCAAAGTGATCGTGTTATCAATGAATGGAAAGTAATCGTAACCTCTGGCCTCAACAACCGGTAAATGACAAAAATCGGGCAGGCAGCATGGCTAAGTCGGTCGCACCGAAGTAGGGTGTATAATCACCTATCTGGAGAATATTCATTTGCTTCTTTAATCTATCAATGTTGTCCCATATATATATATATATATATATATATATATATATATATATATATATATATATATATATACGGGAAACGGTTGCTGATCCCAACCGTTGGTGATGTACATTCGATACACTCAAGCGAAATGAGTGGTCGGTCATATGTGGCTGAGTTGCAAGATGTTCTTGTTGAACTCCAGTGTATCGTTCCTAGAGTACACTGATCGGAAGGTGGTTCCATACCTTGTCATAGTTGGAAATCCATTTCCCAATACGTGCTTGCGGTTTTGATTATATACTATATATGTAGAACGTGAGATGAAAGCGTTTCTGCTAGATGATTATTATATTGCAGTTGATAGACATTATTATAATATCAAAAGGTTTTTGATATAAAGAGATTTTGGATTCTCATAAGTGAAAAACCCGTTCCGTTATACAGCGTGGTCTTATGAGATATCGTTTACTTGTTCAAATTGTTTTAAACTGTTTTACTCATACCAGTCCCATGACTGACCCGGAGTTTATTTTGTTTTGTTCTACCTAAACTCTTGGGTGCCTAAATTTGTACGGGCAGTCAAGTAGTTCAGGATTTTACAGATACACTTGGAGAGCTTGGAGCAGGAGGCTTCAAGATTCTATAGCTATTATTATTTCCGCTGTTGTTGTAAGTGTTGTACTCTGAAATGTTATTGTATACATATACTGTTTGTATTTCAAAAGTTATGTTATATTTTATTCGTTCCGCTGTGAGATTCGTGGTTACTCTGATGATGATGTTATTCTTCTTCTTCTATTCTAATAGTTCTATCTTATCTATCTTCACCCTCTATCTTCTTTCTATTAATTTCTTGAATTTCTAGTGCAATTTGGGGTTGGACTTGTGTTATTTGGTCAGCTCAAATTGGACCGGATTTTCGGGTCATTACAACTATCGTAAAATATACATACGCCAAATACCAACTCCAAACTCAACGAAAATAAATACACTACTGCGTCTTGACGTTCCAGTCCTAATAAAATTAATTTTGTCGAAATCGGACTCCGCTTGCAAAACAAATGTTATTTTAACTCTTCTATATTCGTCAGTTCACATTTAAAATTTCGTCTACCGACAAAATAACTCCGATTGGCTCCAAACTGGTAACCAAGCAATAATTAATTATATGCATTCCAATAAAACTCGTTCCGTCGAAAACAGAGATCGTTTGGAAAAACAATTATTTTTAAAGTTTATATAATATCGAATAAATATTAATTAAATTCCAAATTAATTCAATTAAATAATAATAAATTATTATTATCATAAATATCCAAGTAGAATAATATATACAGCTTCAAATATAAGTTATATAGCTTAATATTATCAATTTCGATCTAAACGATATCCAAAATATATTAAACCCATATTAAATTTATTAAATAAACGTTATACTTAATAAAGAATTCCATAGCGATTATTTTAAAATTTGAATTGGACATAACTAACAATCTATAACACGAAATCTGGATTTTTATCTTTCATGTGAAAATTACCATCAACCAGATTAAAACGTCTCTTATTTCACAGAAATCCGACTTATATCGGATCTTGTATATTCAGTTGAAGTTCAAAACTCAATATTACGAACTGCCGTGCCATTTCGAGCTCGATTTATATTATATATAAATGTAACGTTCAACCTTCGTTTTAATTAACGATTTCGATATTAAATTCATTAATATTCCGAATAATAATATTTAAAACAATAAATTAAATATTCGACTACTAAAAATACAGGACATTACACCGTAATTCACTTTATTTGGAAATTAAAACCCGCCGTCATCATCGTATTCGAAGGCGATAAACATTCCAAACAAAACCCCGTATCCGCTATAACCATATCCATATCCGAAAAGCTTTTCAGATATCAGATATCCGTATCCGCTTTTCGGATAATGCTGGATAACGGATATTTCAGATATGGATTCGGACGGATATCGAGTTTTTCATGTATTCATTGACATCCCTAGAATTGGGTGTGTATGTTTCCTTGGAAAGAGGAAAAAAATTAAGAATGTGGGTAGGAAAGTGGGTGTGGTATTCATGTACGCACCGATGATATTATTTCAGATAATTAATGGAGTCCACTGGTTTAGGCATTTACATTGCTAAGAGTATCTCAAATATATTTTTTGAAACAAATAAAAAGTTTATGGCCCAAGGCCCATTGTAAACGAGTATTAACCCGTGTCGCAAAGAACAAAAGTCGGAGGCAAACCCTGGCTGACATAACACAAACATAAGCTCTCTCTAAAAGAAAACACAAAAAATGGCAGATGATAGGAGAAAATTCACCATTTTCTTCCTTTAATCTATATATCTTCATGGCGGCTGCCAAATATAGTCTTCATCATCCTTTTACGTGCCACTGGAGAAGTTATGGTTTGAGAAAACTGTGCAAACCCTTTCTTTGAAGCTCTTAACCCTAATGTCATCAGATCCGTCTTTCTTCTTTGTAACAACCAGGGAATTCAAAACCAATTTCAAAATTATTTTTAATATAATTTTATCAGAAATTACACCAGCATTTCAAAATTCGATTTTTAAATCATCGTATAGCCCTTAAAAATAGCCATTTTGCAAACGACCTCCGATTTCGACGAAACCACTTTTGTTGGATCTGGAATGTCAAATTATTGCTAGGTTTAAATTTCATAATTTTTGTAATTAATATGTGAGCGTGGTAAATTTAAACACGTTCTGTAAATTCAGTTAAATTTAGTTGACCAGTTAAAAGGCCATTTTTCAAACTGTCTTCAAATTGGACGAAATTAATTTTGTTAGGATTGTATCGTCAAAACATAGTTGGATTCCAATTTGCATAATTTTTGGAATCAGTATGTGGCCCCGGTAAATTAAAATGTAAGTTCAAATTCAATATTGAACGTTAAATTAAATTATATTTTAATTTTGAGAAAACTAAATGAAAAAGTTGAATTGGCTTACGAAACATATTCCATTGTATCCGGAATGGGTGTATTTAGCTAAGGGTTAGTCGTTGGGATTCGTTTGGAGTTCGGATGTAAAATCTTACATTTTTGGAAATAAAAGAATGTTAAATAATATAAATATATAATGGGCCAATCAGGTGAACCCTAATTCACTCTATCCGGAAATTAAAACCTGTCGTCATCATCGTGTTCGAAGGCGATAAACATTCCAAACAAAACCCCGTTCGATCTTCCAATCCTCTCTATGAATTGCGAAAATTCTTGATGGAATATTGAAGAGGGTTGTGTGCTCTTGAAATCCGTACGGGCGTGATTATCTATAGCGTGGTAATTTTCTCGAAAGTCGCGCTCAAAACGCTGCCTTCAGTGGTGAATTCCAGCCACCAGGCATTGTCGAGTTAAATAGTGGTGGGTGGCGCAGGAAGCTCTCGTGTAGGCCGTCGAAATGGTGTATTTCGATTGACGTCAAGCACCTCGGATTTCGTGAAATTTCCAGCCATAGATCTCGGTAGTGGGTTCGACGAGTTGCAGAATGTTAAACGGAGGAAGGTGATGATTTATTAAATTAATTGCCTTATTTATTATCTCCATAATGTCATTAACGTATAAACACTAATATCTTCCTCGTACGATGTCGGAATCTAATGAAACATGAGCCATTGGAATCGTGACATCGTGTACAACATTCTAGGACGGACTGGAAGGTGATTGGAGCTAGCTACAAATTTAGGAGGAGTGGAACCCAATGTGAGATTTCTAAATTCAAATGTAATAGCATTGTATAAAATAAATATGCATTGTATAAAATACATATGCATTGTATAAAAAATGTGGTTGCGATAAAATTGATTGTGTTATGGAAAAATTGTGGAATATGGGTTTGGTAACCCTATCATTGATTTGTTGGATATTATTGATGTGTATGGCATGAGCCAGTATCAAGAGAGGGATAATGCTAGACATTATTTCTGGTCCTACAAATCGCACCGTTATAATGGCAAAATTTTCTGAAATGAAATGGATAAAATGGTCATGTAATGAAATAAATATTTTTTCGCTAAAAATATAATTTTTAGCCTATATATGAAATGTATAAAATGGACAAGCCATGGAATAAATAATTGCTCGATGAAAATATTATTTTTAACATGTAGTAACGATGTACAAAATGGTCATGTCTTGAAAAAAAATATTTGTTCGTTAAAAATATAATTTTTAACATATATATGGAATAATTATTTGTTTGCTAAGAATATTAATTTTAACATGTAACATTGATTTATAAAATGGTCATGTAATGAAATAAATATTTGTTCGCTAAAAATATAATTTTTAGCCTATATATGAGATGTATAAAATAGTCATGTAATGAAATAAATATTTGTTTGCTAAAAATATAATTCTTAGCCTATATATGAAATGTATAAAATGGTCAACTAATGAAATAAATATTTGTTCGCTAAAATTATTATTTTTAGCTTATATATGCGATATATAAAATGGTCATGTAAAGAAATAAATATTTGTTCGCTAAAAATATTATTTTTAGCCTATATATGAAATGAATAAAATTGGCATGAGAGGAAATAATTATTAGTTAGTTAAAAATATTATTTTTAACTAAAGTATGTGATGAAAATAAGAAATGTGACAGGCAAATAAAACCGCATTGATAACATGGGATTGTGACTTGAATTGATTTATTTAAAATCAATAATATAGAGCTGAATAGAAAATTTAGTTCGAACTGGATTTATATATTAGATAGAAATGCATATATAATAAGTTTTAAATTTGATCAGTTTAAGATAACCTAGATGTTTTGTTACCAATTATTCCCTGATTTAATTGCCTTTGATTTCAATCTGATATGTGAAGTCGATAAGAATTAACTTTATTGTGTCAACAACTGCTAATTGATTAACATTTTTTTTTTACTGATTTCTAGTAACTACAACACATCTCCATGGTTATTATATGGTAGTCTCTTATGTTAAACCGATAACCAAAATTAATTATTTAAAGTACTACAGTACCGTAAAGTTAAATAATAAATTAAATGTTCGGCTAATTCGGTTAAACCGATAACCAAAAAAATATTTTACAAACCGAATTCAAACCGATTTAGTTTTAAAATCGAACCAACCGAAATGAATTGGTTTAGTCGGTTAACTCGGTTTGAACTGAATATTGCTCACCCCTAACTATTTCTCTTTGTTCAGAACTCCCGAGTAATAATGTAGGTAATGATGATTTGGTTTGCAATGTTGGTATTGATAGCGCTGTTGAATGCTATTTAGTTTGTGAAACTAGCATTGTCCAGTCAAAAGATGCATTTACTGGATAGTTTAATCAGAGTATTATTGAATGTGATTTGGGTTGTGATGCTAGCAAAACTCAGACCAATTCGGTCATTGATGCAGCTTATACGTAGGTGATGAAGCAAAATTGTCGAAAAAATGTGCATATTGGTCACTTACCTCTTGCTGCTGTTACTATCCCCCCCCTGAGTGGGTATCTTTGTTTGATACGCTTCCTCGTAATGCGGGAGTGTCCACCCCTGTTTATTTTGAAATATCTAAAACCTCTATAAAGCTTCCAGATGATGTAGTGCAGGCTAGTTTTAACTTCTGGTCGAATTGTTTTGTGGGGTTCTTCTTGAGTCCTACTCCTTTGGAGATTGAGTCTACGAGAACGTTTGTCATGTTTGGAAAATAAGAGGTGGGTAGCATGTTAGCTTTGATGACGACATGTTCTACCTAAAGTTATCTAATTAGAGGGGGAAGACAAGTTCTAGAATCGAAACCTTCAATTCTAGCCGGCATCCCTTTCATTATCACATCTAGGTGTTCTTCTATTGATTCTGCTCATGAGCAGGTCTTTTGTATCCCTATACGGCTCAATTCTGTCATATTTCTTCAGTGTTGCAATCCCTTTTGGTTTTAAATTGGTTAGTGTGCCGCCTAGGTACATTGAAATTTTTTAACGTCAATACTGTGGCAAGAAGAAAACGAGCTTATGCTAAGGCTCTAATAGAAATTACTCTTGGGAAACTTCTGCCTTCTTTTATTAAGGTGATAATTAAAGGACGTTGCTAACAAATGTACAGACTTATTCGATATATTTGTCCCTTTCTAACCATATTGCCCCTACACAGAAATATGTGTATATACATACACATGTATGTGTATACATGTACCGTGCACGTGCAGTATATATACATGTGAGCATTAGAGACATATATGCATATCAGATCAAGTCATGTAAAATGATGAGAAACGCACCAAAATTCTTAGGCAAATAAATTTTTAAAAATAAGAATTATATCTGCTAGAATTTAAGATTATTTCTGTTCCAGATTACAGTGTGTGTTTCTGTATGCGACAGGTAAACAGAAGACTAGACTGAGTGAGATGCTGGCAGAAGACAGAATACTAGTATGTGTCAATGGATATATGAGTGACAAAAAATGAGTTTGTACAACTAAGTGTTAGAGTGTTGTAGTGAGGAACTATGTATACATGAAATCAAATATGAAATGTATTGTACTTCAGTGAGTTGTACAAATAGTGGAGTTGAAAGATTGTACGGTTGAAATGTAGAAATACAATATTATATTTTAATAAAATACTGTTTTAATGTTTAGATTGTTGTGCTGTAGTATTTTATTTAAATATAAATATTATATTGTGTCTGTGATGTAATATAACAGTACAAATAAAACACACTTATAATAATATATATTTGTTTGTTATCATCAAACAAAAATCATATAATTGTTATACACATCAATCTCCCCCTTTTGATGATAATAAACAAATAAAAAGATTTTGAGTATAATAAATGTGTTTGACAGTGAATTGTTAAACTCCCCCTATTTGTATGCCCTCTACAACAGAATCTCCCCCAGGATATGTGCATAAGTGAAAAGTGTGTATATATATATATTGATTAAATTTTCAATATTAAAATATTTATAAAATATTCACTCATAAATCAAAATCTTAACCCGTCCCGCCCCACCCTTTTGTTATCATCAAAAGGATACAGAAATTAAAATAGTGATGAAAAATGACTAAAAATAATAGCTTAAGAGGAAGAACGTTCATCATAAATCTCAATTAATCAAAAAAATCATAATATTCTATGAATCAATGGCAAATTTCACATTTTAGAATGATGGATTTATGATGAAATTTATAAAAATGGAAAGAGTTTTAAAATATTTGATTTCCAATTATTTTTCAAAAGATTTTTTTATAAAAAGATGAGCACAAAATAGTGATGGATTTAGACTACTGTTATAGATTCAACTTAAGTGACAAAATCAAATAGTCTCAAATCCCAATAGCTATCAATCAACAAATCATAATACATCATAAAATATTAACACATTTCACAAATTAGAATGGATTGATAGGCTAGTTTTTATATACCAAGGAGAATTTCATATAAATTTTTATTTATTTCGAATTATTTTCTTTTCTTTTTCTTTTAATTTAAGAGCACACTGACCACGCATTATGAAATAAATTTCTAAATTAATCATATTATGAAATATGCTCAACTGTACGGGGATTCTCGAAAATTTTCAATTATCACTAATTCTTAAAAATAATATGATCATAGTTCCATCATAGATATTTTCACTGTTTATTTAAGATGATTTTTTTTAAAAAAATAATATAAACTCTCCACATTAATATTAAATCATGATGGATGACAGAAGGATGATAGATAGAGAAGATGTTCGTGAAATAAGCGCCAATTCAAATATATTATAACAACTGTTCAATCATCATGAAAGTTTAAATAGAATCTCCTCTTGTTGTGACGTATGTAGTCATAACTCATCACAATTTCAAAATATGATAATAATTTTGATGAATTTTAACTTTAGTTCAATATGGTTATTGATTTCAATTTCTGAATGAATAATAATTAAATAATTTTAAAAATGGAAATCAATTACAAGAGGGATTTTAAGATCTATACAAGACAAGAGGGAAAAATATACAACGAGAAAAATTCAGCACTTCTAAACTGATACCACTTGTCGTCTCCATTAACGAAAACTTTAAAATGACACTAATGACTAACAAGGGTATCTCAGACAATAATATCCAATTACGAAGCCCAAGCAAATAATTTAACAATTCAGATTCATTTATCAGAGCAGCAAGGCGGATTCAGAAGAAGTTTCGCAAGAAAGTTTTCTGATTTTTTTTAACAAGTTCAAGAGAACAATTCAAAATATTTGCGTCAAGCATGAGAGATAATTCATGATCCAAAATTAAAAATAATTTATTTGAAATTACTTGAATATATTTAAATTTTGAGATACAATGAATCAATCACATAGGGTTAATAAATTCAAATCTGAGAGCTGTGTGAGTTTCAAAATATCAGAAATTTCAAATGAATTCAAACAAATAAATGTCCAACCAAAATGATGATGAATAATAAAGAATTCCAAGATGTAACACAATGATCCAAGTTAAATGATTCTTAGTTCAAAAATATCAGAGCCAATCCGAAAATCAATGAATTATCACACCTGAGAAATAGTAGTGTGTTGTAACGAGTATAATATTTCAAGCCTTTCCAAAACGGATTAGAGGAAACTCAAAACAATAGAGGTGTGTGAAATTTCATCAATTTTTCAGATCTTCAAAAAATTTGATTTCAAATTAACAGTGTTCAAGATATAACATGAATGCTTCGACAATGATAGGAATTCAAACATAAAAAAAACTTCAAAACAATTGCAGATATTTACAAATTTAAATTCAAGATTGGAAATCATTAAAACATGAGAGTTTTATTCAAATGAAGCGAATTTCCAGAAGATCATGAATTCTGCAATTGGAAGTTAAGTAAGCTCAGAGAAGAAAAATATATAACAATGACAAATCAAGTCAGAAAAATCAAATAAATGGAAGAGGTAGAAGGAGGAATAAACAAGGAAGAATAAAAACAACAAATATTAACAAAGATGAGTCTAGAGATCATATCTGAATTCAGTGTAAGAAAATGAATCTCTAAACCAGCAATCTTGGGCTAAGGAACTCTGAATGATACAGAAATATTGAGCAGCTTGAATTCAATTCTCTTTTGCAAAGCAGTTTGTCCACCACCTCCAGTCCCTAACAGTTTAGTGGATTGAGTGGTCTAACAAAATTTGTAAAACCACTCCTAACTGTGTGTCTAACTTTTGGTATCCAGGCTTGTTTATACAACAATCCATTCAAATTTACCTCTGTGACCTTCGGAACCCAAATCTGTTTGAATTTAGTGAAAATTGTTTTATTTCCTTTTGGGATTCAAGAATGTTTAAATGGATTGATACAAAACAAAACCTCATTTTGATTATGATTCAAAAATCCTTTGAAATTATCAGAATTTTCAAATCGATTCTTTTAAAAGAGGTTTGAAGGATTTTTAAAATCATTTGAAATCCGTTTTTCGAAACCATTATTTTTCCCAAAACCAAGACCACACTTATTTCCAATAGAATTTTGGTTTTGTAACAACATATTCAACAATTTTCCTCCATCAGAGAATTTATCCAAAGTTGATTCTAATCATTGAATTATGGATTTAAGATCACGGTTTTATTTGATTAAATCTTGACAACGATTATTAGTGATCTTTCTTTCAGTGTCATGTTGTTTCAAAACCAAATTTTCATTTTCAAGTAAATTAATTTTGGCTTGGGACTCATAGATTTCAAATTCAAAATGTATTTGTTTTTCAAATTCAAGTTTTTTGAATTTTTCAATCTCGTTTTCAAGCTTTTTCAAAATTTATTCAGTTTTCAGCAAACTTTGTTTCTCTACAAAATCATGTTTGGAATTTTCACTTGTCTTAAAATCTTCAAACTCTTTTTGCAAAAAACTGTTTTTATGAATTATTTCATCTTCATGACTTTTCAAAATCAAAAATTCATTTTCATGCTGTTTAATTTTTTTATTAAGATGAGCAAGATTATTTTCCAAATTCAAACAATTTTTGTACTTAGAATTAGAAAATTTTCTATTTTCAAGTTTCAATTCCAAATCATTATTTTTGCATCGCAACTCAGAGTTTATAGAATTTAGAGTTTTAAATTTAGATTTGAGACTACCAATATCATGATTACAAAGATGAATTAAATCTTCATATGATAAATTTTCTGTCTCATCATCTGTCGAGTCTCCATTGTTTGATACATCTGAATTTTCATCTGTAAAACCTATTAGGCAAAATTCTGAGCTTGTACTGCCCTTTGTGGGTTTTGAGATATTGTTGTCCTTTCTTCCATATTTTGCATCGATAGTTCTCCGTATTTCCTGCCCAGTTAAATGATGGGAGACAAGTTTAAATTGATCAATACTAAGACAAGAATAAATAATGTCCATAGCACGAGTATTGATAACTTTACTCTTTTTATCTGACAAATCTCATCCATTGATAATAATATTCCAATATTTAATATAAACAGATTTTAAATAAACTTTAATATTTGACTTCCAATTTAAAAAATCTGTACCATTGAAAATAGTTGGAATATTACTAAACTGACTCTCGCTAGACTGACAACTAGGGAACACCATGACTCTAGAGTTAATGAAATACCTGCTCTGATATCACTTGTTGGATCTAGATTAACCCTAGAGGGGGGAATAGGGTTTATTGGATTTAGCGAGATATTATTATAATCAGATCACAGAATGCAATAGAAAATAAATTAGAACATAAATAACACACAAATATACCCAGCTTCGGCAAAATCCTGCCTAGTGCTGCATTCATAAGGTTTCTACTAGGTAATAGAACAAAGCCTGCTTACAAGACCATGTACCCTCGCTCCCATTCTAATCATATGCTCAAAACCCTAGACTGATCTATATCCCCTAGATCAGGTATTCCCCGAATAACAAACCCATAATCCGTAAACCCTAGTTTTTACACACTCTAGTAAACTGCTAGTTTTATAACAAACTAGAAAACAGTTCTACGAATATAAATAAAAAAATACAATAAAAAACCAGAAAAAGAAAACCCTTATTCCCTTTAAAACCAATGTCGGCCCTCCTCTTTGCAAACTTGTCTTAAAATCAAACGACCGAATTCTTAAATTAGGGTTTCTTGTGTTCCTCCCCAAATCGCGATCCTTGATGAATTGTAGTCATGGTTTCTCTGATTTCTTTGTTGCTCTTGATGCTCATGGTCACGATTTAGGATTTGGCGGTCGAGAAAAACCTGTGAGTATTTTAAATTGATTTATATTTTCTTTCGAATTGTTTGTTGCATGGTTTCTCAATGCATCTGCCTGTGATGAGGATTGTGATATATATAGGATTAAGAAAGCCTATAATTACTCTGATTTCATAAAATGGATTGACTAATTTGCATGTGTAAATGTCCCCCTTTGTTGCCTTGTTCGAATTGCTTGATTTCTGGAATGCTTTTGAAATTTGAATTATACTTGTCCAAATTTGTCGAGTTGAATTCTTGCCAATATTAGTTGAATGATTTCAGTAAATAAAAGAAAATATTTTTTCACAAAATATTTTCTTCTATTGCTCTACTGTCTTTGGAAATACAGGAAACAAATTAATTAGTTTCCTTAGCTCTTTGAACATGAGATAGAATCCATTCCTGGAAATAAATTCAAACATGTGGATTTGATATTTGCCATAAATACTTGTGGGATTTTCAGTACATTCCTGGAATGATTCTTTGCCTTGAATTGTTCGGCCCTTGGAAAGTATTTTAAAACTGGAATATAATTGTTGCCGCGAACCTCTTGGTTTATTTCAGGAGTGTTAGAAATTACTCTTGTCACAAACTATTTTCGAATTCCTTAAACCAAAATTTCTTGCTTATTACTGGAAACCCATAAATGATTTATTTTCTTGGAAACCATTTACTTCATCCCCAAATCTGTGCTAGCTGAAAATCTTGCCTGATAATGTGATTTCTGGAAATAATCATATTTGCAGAAAAAAAAATTTGAACCATTTCTGGGATCTCATTTCAAAGTGAATGTTGATTGATCATAAATGCATTTCTGGAATCATTGAATTGATAAACTTTACCAAAACTGGCTCTTTGATTTGCTGATGAACATGGTCTTGTATATGCAAATGTATTTTACCCTGTATGGTTTTATGGACTAGCTTGACATATCTGTCTTTTTTTGTCCATGTTTGTCAACCATTTTGCTGAACTGACTTTGTCATGCCTTGTTACCATGCATTTGTATCTTGCACTTGATCTGAACACATCTGCGTGAGTCTTGTATTGCTGCTTATACACTTGGGCTTCTTTGACCAATGTAAAAGATGCTTGATTCTTGCTGCTGGAATCATTATACATGTTCTTGCATTTGCATGTTTTGTTGCACCAAATATTGTGTATACATGAGTTTGATTCTCCCTGTTCATGTATTTGTTTGTCTCGACCATCATGATTTTGGCTGTTGTGTAAATGTTGCTCCACCATAAATTTAACCCAGCTCGACCTGTTCACTTTGAGATTTATTGACGAGCATGTATATGCTTGAGCCTGTGCACTGTCATCTGTTCATGTGTCATTTCGAATTCTATGTGCATGTTGCATTATTGTGTCACTTCTTCCATGTTGCATTCCTTCATATATGTTGCACTTGTTTCTTGTGCATGAAATGTTGTCTTGTTCACTTCTCCATTTAGTTTCTCACTGTGTACGACACTGAGTACTTTGGCTTGTTTATGACATGTATACATATATGTATATATACACGTATGTGTGTGTATATATATGTATATATATATATATATATATGTGTGTGTGTGTGTGTGTGTGTGGCTTCATATACGCATTATTGTGTTCATGGATACTTGCAGCATATGTTGTCAGGCTTCACCTGACACCTATTCGATATATTTGTCCCTTTCAGACCATATTGCCTCTGCATGGAAATATGTGTATATACATACACATGTATGTGTATACATGTATCGTGCACATGCAATATTTATACATGTGAGCAGACATATATGCATATGAGATCAAGTCATGAAAAATGATGGGAAACACAACAAAATTCTTAGAAAAATAAATTTTTTAAAATAAAAATTATATCTGCTAGAATTTAAGATTATTTCTGTTCCAGATTGCTCTGTGTGTGTTTCTGTATGTGACAGGTAAACCGAAGACTGGACTGAGTGAGATGTTGGCAGAAGATAGAACACTAGTATGTGTCAATGGATGTATGAGTGACAGAAAATAAGTTTGTACAACTAAGTGTTAGAGTGTTGTAGTGAGGAACTATGTATATATGAAATCGAATATGAAATGTCAGTGAGTTGTACAAATAGTGGAGTTGAAAGACTGTACTATTGAAATGTAGAAATACAATATTATATTTTAATAAAATACTGTTTGAATGTTTAGATTCTTGTGCAGTAGTATTTTATTTAAATATAAATATTATATTCTGTCTGTGATGTAAAATAACAGTACAAATACGAACACATTTATAATAATATATACTTGTTTGTTATCATCAAACAAAAATCATATAATTGGTATATACAATAATCTCTCCCTTTTGATGATGACAAACAACTAAAAAGATTTTGAATATAATAAATGTGTTTGACCATGAATTGTTGAACTCCCTCTATTTGTATGCTCCCCCCTACAACAGAAACTCTCCCTAGATATGTGCATGAGTGAAAAGTGTGTGTATATATATATATATTGAATAAATTTTCAATATTAAAATATTTATAAAATATTCACTCATAAATCAAAATCTTAACCCATTCTCGCCCTTTTGTTATCATCAAAAGGATAAAGAAATTGAAATAGTAATGAAAAATGACTAGAAATAATAGCTTAAGAGGAAGAACGTTCATCATAAATATCAATTAATCAAACTAAATCATAATATTCAAAGAATCAGTGGTAAATTTCACATTTTAGAATGATGGATTTACGATGAAATTTATAAAAATGGAGAGAGTTTTAAAATATTTGATTTCCAATTATTTTCCAAAAGAATTTTTATAAAAAGATGAGCACAGAACAATGATGGATTTAGACTACTGTTATAGATTCAACTTAAGTGACAAAATCAAATAGTCTCAAATCCCAATAGCTATCAACCAACAAATCATAATACATCATAAAATATTAACACATTTCACAAATTAGAAAATGGATTGATAGGCTAGTTTTTATATACCAAGGAGAATTTCATATACATTTTTATTTATTTCGAATTATTTTCTTTTCTTTTTCTTTTAATTTAAGAGCACACTGACCACGCATAACCAGATCTTGGATTTATAAACGAGGTCAATCACAACTTAAATATAAGTGACCTCATACCCATGCATGACCAGATCTTGGATTTTTAAATGAGGTTATAGAAACACTTATATATGTTATATTTTTATCATTATTCTTTTCGAAAGACTCCCCAGTATATAAAACCAATATGGATGATAGAAATGTGGTAGGTATAGAAATGGTTAGGAAATAAATTTCTAAATTAATCATATTATGAAATATGCTCAACTGTACCGAGATTCTCGAAAAAATTCAATTATCACTAATTCTTAAAAATAATACGATTACAATTCTATCATAGATATTTTCACTGTTTATTTAAGAAGATTTAAAAAAAATACAAACTCTCCATATTAATATGAAATCATGATGAATGACAGAAGGATGATAGATAGAGAAGATGTTCGTGAAATAATCGCCAATTCAAAGATATTATAACAACCGTTCAATCATCATGAAAGTTTAAATAGAATCTCCTCTTGTTCTGAAGTATGTAGTCATAACTCATCACAATTTCAAAATCTGATAATTTTTTTGATGAATTTTAACTTCAGTTCAATGTGGTTATTGATTTCAATTTCTGAATGAATAATCAATAAATAATTTTAAAATGGAAAATCAATTACAAGAGGGATTTTAAAGATCTATACAAGACAAGAGGGGAAAAAATATACAACGAGAAAAAATTAGCACTTCTAAACTGATACCACTTGTTGTCTCCATTAACGAGAACTTTAAAATGACACTGATGACTAACAAGGGTATCTCAGACAACAATATCCAATTACCAAGCCCAAGCAAATAATTTAACAATTCAGATCCATTTATCAGAGCAGCAAGGTAGATTCAGAAGAAGTTTCGCAAGAAAGTTTTCAGAATTTTTTTGACAAGTTCAAGAGAACATTTCAAAATATTTGCATCAAGCATGAGAGATTATTCATGATCCAAAATTAAAAATAATTATTTTGTAATCACTTGAATAGATGTAAGTTTTGATATACAATAAATCAATCACATAGGATTAATAATTTCAAATCTGAGAGCTGTTTGGGATTCAAAATATCAAAAATTTCAAATGATTTCAAACAAACAAATGTCCAACCTAATTGATCATAAATAATAATTAATTCCAAGATGTAACACAATGATCCAAGATAACTGATTCTTAGTTCAGAAATATCCGAGCCAATCCGAAAATCAATGAAATTATCACAACTGAGAAATAGTAGTGTGATGTAATGAGTGTAATATTTCAAGCCTTTCCAAAATGGATTAGAAGAAACTCAAAACAGTAGAGGTGTGTGAAATTTCATCAAATTTTCAGATCTTCAAAAATTTTGAATTCAAATTAACAGTGTTCAGATATAACATGAATTCTTTGGCACTGATAGGAATTCAAACATAAAAAAAATGTACTTCAAAACAATTGCAGATATTTACAAATTTAAATTCATGATTGGAAATCATTAAAACATGAGAGTTTTATTCAAATGAAGTGAATTTCTAGAAGATCATGAATTCTGTAATTGGAAGTTAAGAAAGCTCAAAGAAGAAAAATATGTAGCAATGACAAATCAAATCAGAAAAATCAAATAAACGAAAGAGGAAGAAGGACGAATAAACAAGGAAGAATAAAAATAGCGAATATTAACAAAGATGAGTCTAGATATCATACCTGAATTCAGTGTAAGCCAATGAATCTCTAAACCAACAATCTTGGGCTAAGGAACTTTGAATGATGCAGAAATATTGAGCAGCTTGAATCCAATTCTCTTTTGCAAAGCAGTTCGTCAGCCTCCTCCAGTACCTAACAGTTGAGGGGATCAAGTGGTCTAACAAAATTTGTAAAACCACTCCTAACTGTGTGTCTGACTTTTGGTACCCAGACTTGTTTATACAACAATCCATACAAATTTACCTTTGTTCCCTTTGGAACCCAAATCTGTTTGAATTTAGTGAAAATCGTTTTATTTCCTTTTGGGATCCAAGAATGTTTAAATGGATTGATACAAAACAAAATCTCATTTCGATTATGATTCCAAAATCCTTTGAAATTATCAAAGTTAAAATTTTCAAATTGATTCTTTTCAAAGAGGTTTGAAGGATTTTTAAAATCATTTGAAATCCGTTTTTCAAAACCATTATTTTTCCTAAAACCAAGACCATATTTATTTACAATAGAATTTTGGTTTTGCAACAACATATTCAACGATTTTCCCCCATTATATAATTTATCTAAAGTTGATTCTAATCATTGAATTATGGATTTAAGATCAATATTTTCTTTGACTAAATATAAACAACGATTATTAGTGATCTTTCTTTCAGCGTCATGTTGTTTCAAAACCAAATTTTCATTTTCTGGTAATTTAATTTTTGCTTGGGACTTAGTGATTTCAAATTAAAAATGTTTTTGTTTTTCAAATTCAAGTTTTTGAATTTTTCAATCTCGGTTTCAAGCTTTTTCAAGATTTATTCAGTTTTCAGCAAACTTTGTTTCTTTGCAAAATCATGTTTGGAATTTTCAATTGTCTTAAAATCTTCAAACTCCTTTTGCAAAATATTGTTTTTATGAATTAGCTCATCTTCATGACTTTTCGAAATCAATAATCTATTTTCAAACTGTTTAAATTTTTCATTAAGATGAGCAAGATTATTTCCCAAATTCAAACAATTTTTGCACTTAGAATTAGAAAATTCGCTATTTTCAAGTTTCAATTCCAAATCATTATTTTTACATCGTAACTCAGAGCTTACAGATTTCAGAGTTTTAATTTTAGATTTGAGACTACCAACAACATTATTACAAGGATGAATTAAATTTTCATATGAGGCATTTTCTGTCTCATCATCTGTTGAGTCTCCGTCGTTTGATCAATCTAAATTTTCATCTGTAAAACCAATTAGGCACAATTCTGAGCTTGTACTGGCCTTTGCGGGTTTTGAGCTATTGTTGTCCTTTCTTCCATACTTTGCATCGAGAGTTCTCCATATTTCCTGCGTAGTTAAACAATGGGAGACAAGTTTAAATTGATCAATACTAAGACAAGAATAAATAATGTCCATAGCACGAGTATTGATAACTTTATTCTTTTTATCTGACAAATTTCCTCCATTGATAATAATATTCTAATTTTCAATATGAACAGATTTTAAATAAACTTTCCTATTTGATTCCCAATTTAAAAAATCTGTTCCATTGAAAATAGTTGGAATATTACTGGACTGACTCTCGCTAGACTGACAACTAGGGAGCACCATGACTCTTGAGTTAATGAAATACCTGCTCTGATACCACTTGTGGGATCTAGATTAACCCTAGATGGGGGTGAATAGGGTTTATTGGATTTTAGCGAGATATTATTATAATCAGATCACAGAATGCTGCAGAAAATAAATAACACATAGATATACCCAGCTTCGGCAAAATCCTACCTACTGATGCATTCCTAAGGTATCTACTAGGTAATAGAACAGATCCCGCTTACAAGACCATGTAAACTCACGAACCCCTCGCTCCTATTCTAATCCAATGCTCAAAACCCTAGACTGGTCTATATCCCCTAGATCAGATATTCCCCGAATTACAAACCCGTAATCTGTAAACCCTAGTTTTTATAGCCTCTAATAAAATGCTAGTTTTATAGACAAACTAGAAAACAGTTTGAAGATTACAAATAAAAAAACTAGAAAAAGAAAACCCTTATTCCTTTTAAAACCAAAGTCGACCCTCCTCTTTGCAAACTTGTTTTAAAAACAATCGGCTGACTTCTTAAATTAGGATTTCTTATGTTCCTCCGCAAATCGCGATCCTTGATGAATTGTTGTCGTGGTTTCTCTGATTGCTTCGTTGCTCTTGATGCTCATGGTCACGATTTGGGATTTTGCGATCGAGAAAAACTTGTGAGTGTTTTTAATTGATTTAGATTTGCTTTCGAATTGTTTGTTGCATGGTTTCTCAATGCATCTGCTTGTGATGAGGATGGTGGTATATATATAGGATTAAGAAATCCTATGATTACTCTGATTTCATAAAACCGGTTGACTGATTTGCGTGTGTAAATGTCCCCCTTTGTTGCCTTGTTCGAATTGCTTGATTTCTGGAATGCTTTTGAAATTTGAAATTTATACTTGTCCAAAATTGTCTAGTTGAATTTTTGCCAATATTAATTGAATGATTTCAGTAAACAAAGTAAATATTTTTGCTTGAAATATTTTCTTCTATTACTCTGCTCTCTCTGGAAATACTGGAAACAAATTAATTAGTTTCCTTAGATCTTTGAACATGAGAGATATAATCCATTCCTGGAAATAAATTCAAACATGTGGATTTGATATTTTCCATAAATACTTGTGGGATTTTCATTACATTCCTGGAATGATTCTTTGCCTTGAATTGTTCGGCCCTTAGATAGAATTTTAAAACTGGAATATAATTGTTGCCGCGAACCTCTTGGTTTATTTTAGGAGAGTTAGAAATTACTCTTGTCACAAACTATTTGCGAATTCCTTAAACCAAACTTTCTTGCTTATTACTGGAAACCCATGAATGATTTATTTTCTTGGAAACCATTTACTTCATCCCCAAATCTGTGCTAGCTGAAAATTTTGCCTGATAATGTGATTTCTGGAAATAATCATATTTGCAAAAAAAAAAAAATTGAACCATTTCTGGAATCTCATTTCAAAGTGAATGCTGATCGATCATAAATACATTTCTGGAATCATTGAATTGATAAACTTTACCAAAACTGGCTCTTTGATTTGCTGATGAACCGGGTCTTGTATATGCAAATGTATTTTACCCTGTATGGTTTTATGGACTAGCTCGACATATCTGTCTTTTTATTTGTCCATGTTTGTCAAACATTTTGTTGAACTGACTTTGTCATGCCTTCTTACCATGCATTTGTATCTTGCACTTGATCTTGAACACATCTGCATGAGTCTTATATAACAGCTTATACACTTGGGCTTCTTTGACTGATGTAAAAGATGCTTGATTCTTGCTGCTGGAACCATTATACATGTTCTTGCATTTACATGTATTGTTGCATCAAATATTGTGTATCCATGAGTTTGATTTTCCCTGTTCATGTATTTGTTTGTCTCAACCATCATGATTTTGGTTGTTGTGTAAATGTTGCTCTGCCATGAATTTAACCCAGCCTGACTTGTTCACTTTGAGATTTATTGATGAGCATGTATATGCTCGAGCCTGTGAACTATCACATGTTCATGTGTCGTTTGGAATTCCATGTGCATGTTGCACTATTGTGTCACTCTTTCCATGTTGCATTACTTCATATATGCTGCCCTTGTTTCTTGTGCATGGTTGGCTTGTTCTCTGCTCCATTTAGTTGCTCACTGTGTATGACACTGAGTAATTTGACTTGTTTATGACATGTATACATATATGTATATATACACGTATGTGTGGCTTCATATACGCATTGTTGTGTTCATAGATACTTGCAGCATATGTTGTTAAGCTTCACCTGACACTTATTCGATATATTTGTCCCATTCTGACCATATTGCCCCGATATAGAAATATGTGTATATACATGCACATGTATGTGTATACATGTATCATGCGTGTGCAGTATATATATATGTGAGCATTAGAAACATATATGCATATTAGACTAAGTCATGAAAAATGGTGAGAAACACACCAAAATTCTTAGGAAAATAAATTTTAAAAAATAAGAATTATATTTTCTAGAATTTAAGACTATTTCTGTTCCAGATTGCTTTGTGTGTGTGTTTCTGTATGTGACAGGTAAACTGACCGAGATGCTGGCAAAAGACAGAACACTAGTATGTGTCAATGTGTAAGTGTATGTGTCAATGGATGTATGAGTGACAAATAACGAGTTTGTACAACCAAGTGTTAGATGTTGTAGTGAGGAACTATGTATATATGAAATCGTATATGAAATATATTGTACTTAAGTGAGTTATACAAGTTATGGAGTTGAAATATTGTACTATTGAAATGTAGAAATACAATATTATATTTTAATAAAGTACTGTTTAAATGTTTAGATTCTTGTGCATTAGCAATTTATTTAAATATAAATATTATATTCTGTCTATGATGTAATATAACAGTACAAATACAAACATATTTATAATAATATATATTTGTTTGTCATCAAAGAAAAATCATATAATTGTTATATGCAACAACGTTATATGCAATAATCAGTTGGTAGCGGAGAATTTATTCTCTTCGCTTAACACCCTCCTTTGAGACTTATGTACTCAGAGGGTTATATATTAATATACATCGATTATATGTTGTGAAGTGACAATGTGGCATGCCAAGTGCTGATAGATCAAGGCTTTTTTGAAAAGCAGAGATTTTGGAATGATGATCAAAGCATGGCTAATATGGCGTAGCTTTGTATTAAAACGTGACTTCGACAAGTCTAATAACCCGTGAATGGCAGAAAACATGATGATGGATGCTAAAATGACCCAAAATTTCCCTTATGGGAAAGCCCGGATTGCTTTGAGAACACGACTCATGAGAACACAAACAATATAACATTTCATTGCTATTATAAAAATTTACATCAGAGTACAAGAATATTCTAGAGTATGAATAAATATTACACATTGGAAATACAATATCATAGGTTAAGAATTTACATAGCAGCGGAAAATAATATATAAATACAATGCGTAGCGGAAAATAACAACTGACACAAACTGAATGAAATACATGGATACAAAGCTTTCTGAATATAGCTCCAGCCGTAATCCAGGATCCTGTGAAAAGAAGTATCTGCGAAAACCAAAACTACTGGCTGCCCATGTGGAAAATATGGGCACCCAGAGTTTAGGTTAAAACAATAAAATCTGAGTCAGTCATGGGACTGGTGCGAGAACTAAAAAAGTTATTAGCTTTTATTTTAAAGTTAGGTAAATCACGGGACCACGCTGTATAACACGGAACGAGTTTATCCCCCATGGAAAACAATGCATAAGAATAAACAGCGCAATGCTAAAGAGAAAAATGAAGCAATTATAAGACTTAGGTCCCATCACACAATGAACGCAGTCGAAGATAGAGTTTTCCCTTATAATAGCCAAATATGCTTGATACACGAAATTTCATCTTTTATTATTACTATAAGTGAAGAAATCAACTTCAAATATAAATGTATCAATCATAGGCGGCATAAGTACCATTATGTTACGTCGCTATATAGGTTTACAACTAAAACCGTAAAATCGCGTAATGGAAATTGGGTTTCCATCTATGAACCTATGCAAGGGATCGTCCTCACCGATTTCGAGACACTCTAGAAAATGCCTCAGGATCCTTCGAAGTGAACCCCTTGGATCTCCACACTACAAGAAAAATACCCTATTGCAAATAGCTATTTGCAATAGGCGATAAATGACTGTTGCAGTAAATGATATTTAGCAACACATCAATTATAGCAGTTTCAATTATAGCAGTTGCAATCGATGAGATTTAGCAACATGCCTTTTTTTGTTGCGAAAAGCATATTTTTAACAATTGCGCTTCCTTTCCAGTTGCAAAAAGATACTTTTAGCAACTGTGCTTCCATATCAGTTGCAGCAAACATATTATTTGCAACAACGTTTTCAAGCCAGTTGCGAGTAACTATCTTTAGCAACTGTTTTCGCCCCTTGCAATAACTATATTTTTTTACAACTGGTAAAGCCAGTTGCGGAAAACATACTGCTAAAAATTACTATCAGCTTTTAATGATTAATTTTTAATAATTAATTTTGAATAAGTATTATTAAATGATTAACTATTAGTAATTAAATAATAATTAAAATTAATAATAAAATTTAAGTATTATAAAATGTTATTTATAACTGGTAATTGAATCATAATAATTACTAATTAAAAATAATAATAATTAATAATTAAAAAATAAAAAATTATTAAATAATAATAAATTAATAATAAAATACTAATGGATAATTAGTAGTAGTTAATTTGAAATATGAATATGTTTAAATATTAAATAAATAATAATTAATAAATTCATAATAAATAAATAAACGATAATTGATTGATATTACTATTACGGAGTAATTAATAGTTAATAATAATTTTTTGTATGAATTAATTTATAATTTGTGTTTGATAGAGGAATTTTGTGAATCAATTAGTAGTTTCTAGTTAACAAAAGTATACTAAATAATTAATAATTATTACTTGATAATTAATAATTAAAATAATATTCAATACTTAATAATAAAATGTTAATAATTAGTAATTACTTTTTATTATCAATAACAAATATTATTATTTTTATATCTTGAATTTTTTTGTAGTTATTTATTGACAATTAGCAAATTATAGTTAATATTTAGTAATTATATTTAATAATTAATGAATATAATTAATAATTAGCATTAGATAATTAATAATTATTTTTGATAATCGATGTTTAACATTTAAAATAATTAAGAAGTAATATTTAATATTTAATAATTAATTTTTGAAGATTATTAATTATTATTAAATAATAATTAATAAAAAATATATAATAAGCATTTAGTATTTAATATTACTATTATTTAGTTAATAATTGTTTTTCACTGCTGTTATTAAATATTAACTTCTGATGTTATTTTAAATATTAACACATTTTCGCTGCTGCCTATAACACGATTTTCAATGCTGCGCAATGTTATTAAATATTAACACATTTTCGTTGCCGCATAACACGTTTTGGCTCCAACCTCCGAAATTTTGGCTCCAACCTCCGAAATTCTATCTTAAATTTTCGCTACAGCTCTCCTTCAAACAAATCCTTAATTATACTTCCATATCCAAATCGACATAAAATGGTGATTTCAGGAAAGTATGTTTGGCAAACCGACCCCCGTCCACATCCACCTCCCTCCTTTCAGCCCCCCTTTTTGACACCTCCCAATCCACCGCTTCCATCAGCCATTTCCCCAGACTCTCCAGACACCACTATAACTGAATCTAGTTAAAACCGAACGGAAGCACACAAAACCCTAATTGCTGAAGAACAGGTCACCGTCAAATCCCCAAAACTGAACTCGAACGTGGAGGAGCTACCGACTCGAACTTGAAAGAGCAGCTCAGAAGATGGTACGAGGCCTCCAACAAAAGATGGAAGCAGGAAAGATGTCACTCATTCAAATGTCGACTGGACTCTATGTAAGGAGGAGATCGAACTCGAACTCGCACCGAGGCATGGCACTTCTGAATATGGTAAAGTATATAAATTATTTTGATTTTACTTTGTAAAATGAATTCAGCAAGAAAACTGTGTTAATTTTTGAATTTAGGAGTAGGAAGTAAATATTGGATTTTGTCAGCTTATGTTTAAAAAGAGCTGTTTTTAAGCCTATAAATGATGAAGAAAGTTTTATTTTAAAGCAAAGATGTGGTGGCTCTTGGAAGTTGGTGATTAAGTATTTGCTTGCTGTGGAATCATATTGTAGAAGAGAGAAGTCTCAAGCTATTGCTGGTTGTCGAGAATCTTCAAGTCTTGGGCATTCTACTATCGTTGAAGGACAAGTATGCTTTTTTGTTATACCGTGTAATTGTTTGATGTATAAGTAGGTGGACGATTTCCATCAACTATTTTGTTCGACCATGAATGTATAGTCTAATTGTATTTTTCTCATAGAAACTAGGATATTTCTAAACTGCCTGTTTTCTATAACTAAAATGTGCACATATCAAGCTCGGATATATGTATAATCAGTTGTATTCTTCTTATAAAGGCGGGCATGTGTTTTCCATACACTATCTTATTCTACTATATTAAGAGACATCAGACTGTCACATATTGGGAAATACTTTTATCTAGTGTTTGCAAAAACCTTGAGATCCCAGAGGATTGGAATCCCATTTTAAACAGACTCATTTTGATTTTTTTCTCATTCTGGATTCAACTTAGTTCAATTTTTGCTGCTTTGAAATAATATCATGTCAATATGCTTATTTGGATCTGCAGAATGAACCTTATTGTTTTCCAGCAAAAGATGGATATGTGGAAAAAAATAAGCGGTTTCTGTTCAAAGAATTAGAAATTGAAGAAAAATTAGTTTTAAAACTATAAATAATTCCTATAAGAAAGAAAATCAATGCTTTTACTTGTTACATACTGAAAAGCCATTCTGAGTACGGTTTTGAGTCATCATGGGAAGGCGAAGTTGGCAGTGGTGGATTTAGGTATGGTTCTGAGTCTTCATCTGGTGTGAGTGGTAAGTACGTCAAATTTATATCGTACTTTAATCGATTTGTATCATTTTGTATATAAGATTTAGGTTATTAAGGTGTTCAGATTTTTGCTATAATCAATTTGTACCATTTTGTATCTTGCTTTAATCGATCTGGTACGAGTGGTGCAGTTTTGGGTCTGCATATAGTGTAAGTGGCGATAGCAGGATTCAAGTGGGGTTTTGGGTGTTTAAAAATATATCATTTTGTAAATAAGATTTACATATGTATTTTGGAAGCCAAAATATGCGCATGTATTGTCATTAAGTTTGGATATATCGAGCTTCAATATAAGAACCTGAAACAAATGCAAAACTTCAATTTTTTATTTTATTTCAACATATGTATGAAGGAATTTTTATAATACTGCACTTATATAATTTTTAATAATAAATATGTGCTTCTACTTCTTTACTGAAACCGTTTTCAATTTATTAACAGGTAAAGAAATCTATAACTTTCCAAACGATGGTGGTGGTGATGCCTCGGGAACAATGGGTAATTTTATTTTGTTTAAGGATGTTTTGTTACATTTATAACTTACCAAATATGGTTATTGCCACTGATTAATGTGATGATAGAATGCTTAGATTTTTTTATGTGGATTCAAAACCCACATATTAATCGCCATCAAAACTGGATAGGTTTTGAAATTGGCTTGAACCTTCTTTGATTTTATGTAAACTATCATAACATATACCAGTTCAGGATAGTACATTACTATTTTGTTTGCTATTTAATGGATCGAAATTCTTTGATATCCATACTTTTGAAAGGTCAAGTACAAAGAGGATAACTTGACTTTATTAACTAGTATTTGTGAATTCGTCAAACTAAAATAAAATTGGGATTAGTTCAGATGAACTTTATGTTGTATTAATGTGGTCAACGTACGATTTTATACGCTAGTGCTCAATCATTTGGTCTTATGTGATATAATATGCTAAGCTATAGCATAGATAAAAGCAGCTATATCACCTAAATGTAAGCTTTATCATACTTTAGGTTTAAGATGGATTCAAGTGCCTATATGTAAATCATCGATTACGGTCTGTTAATAATAGATTCAGCTAGTGGGCTTATTTTTTATGCCGACAAATATTTTTGGAAGAAGGTGTAAAGTCAGTTTTTCAATTATTTTTAAATATTATTATGTTGTAATTTATTTTAATGACATAACAAAATATCATCTGAGTCGACACTTTAGCTTGCCGCATAAACTAGTTATGAATTCATGTTATAATCATTTTGATGCTGAGTTACTTTTATATTGTATCTTATCTATATGAACAACTTGAATACTCTAGTTGTTGTTGCTGAGTCTGAGCTCTAATATTATCAACGTCTCTGATCTTACAATGCTTTGAGCTTGCATTTTAGAGTGAGAAAAATAAATGTGCATGTGAACATCTTATTGATCCTAACTTGTGAATGGGCTATGGATGAGTAAAATCCCAGTGCTTTTCTTTAAGCAATAAATGATAGATGTAAATGATTCATGTTTTGGTGATTCGTGGTGCAAGTGAACAATCACCAACAAACATCCTTTCAATTTGTGTCCCAGTAAGATTTGTAGACATATTTTATAATTTCAGTTCATATTTTTTATTCATTATATATGAATATGGTTATAGTTGTATAATTTCTCCCTTTCTTTTAGGATTTTAGAACATATCGAATCTGATAGAAGTGAAGCAGAGAAAGAGTTGAAGGAGTCCCTCAAACTATACAACTTGGAATGTTTCACCATGGAAAGTTTTAGAAGGACAAGACAAAAGATGTTTTGGAAAATATGATCAGAAAAATTGTATGTTTAGAAAATGTGTTATAGGAGAGAATATAAATTATTGTATATGTGAATTGTGTATGAAAATTGTGAACTTTCACTCCAATTGTCTTTAGTATTATATTTTTACTGAAATAAAATATCTGTTATTTCTTGATAATATATATTTATTTATTTCTTGATAACATATTGCTTTCATTCTTACATTATTAAATGCAGATGATGGTGTATTATAGTAAGCAAATAGGATTTTTGAATTTTGCAACAAGCATGTAGTGTTGCAAATAATCATATTGCAACTGTCAAAAATAGTTGTAGTATCTTGTTTGTTGAATGCCTATTATATGTGTACAACTGTCATTTGTTGTTGCAAAATGATCTGTTGCAACAACAAAGGCCAGTTGCAAATAAGTATACCGCAACATCTTATTGCAACAGGCAGAAAAGGTTACAGACTTTTTACAACTCTGGCTATACCAACAGGCGCGGGCCTGTTGGAATTGGTCTACTGCAACAGATATTTCCTATTGCGAAAAGTGTTTTTTGTTGTAGTGTCATGGCCGGCATCCGTCGATGATTGGAATACCATAAACTATATGTTAACCGGCTCTATCGAACCTCCAAAATGGTCAGTCCAGTCGACCATATCAAAAGCCATTTAACGACTTACCTCTCTTCCTAGGTACCTCGCTTTCTGTCATAAAGTTTTTCCAACATCCATATAAGTAAGCAATCTGGGTTCCATACCATGACGTTACTCGTAGCTAGAAATAACATATGTCCATTTCCATGTAGTCACTATCCCGTTTCTGGTTCATACATGGGTGTGAAGCTCGTGAATTAACGCTACACAAAGCTATGCTAATTAAAGCTGTGCTTTGATCATCAACCACAAGACTATGCTTTTCAACAAAAGCCTTGATCATTTGCATCTCAGCATGCCACAC
>JASFAX010006838.1:0-29670 GCA_030737875.1 Allium sativum
TTAATCGCCTTAACAGTTATTCAGAACGGGTTAAATCCGGTCTTTCTGAATAACCGACACATCTTTATAATCATGTGATAAATACACAAAGATAGCACACATCTCATTCTAATACATAATAATCTTTTATTCAAATATTCATATTTTTGGGGAAAGGTTCCCATTAATTTTATCAAAGATAAATTCTTTTAAAATTATTGTTTAATCTTCCTTTGGATATCATTTTCAAAGATTTTATTTTAACTTTTGACAACTTAAACCCAATTAAGGTTTATAAAACTAGTTGGTATTATCGAGCCCTACCGAAGTAACTACTTATTTTGTTATTCCCAATCCCAACCTATTCATCCCATGGAGAAAAACTGGTGGTACTCCATACTTAACACCCATCGTTTTATTGGTAAATTTAACTACTATTAAACATTTCAAATCTAATTAAAGATTTAATTATCACATGGAGTAAAACTAATGGTACTCCATCTCGACCATTTCTCAAATTCAGTAAGTTTAATTACCTCTTTTTACCTTTCAATCTAATTAAAGATTCATTAGAATTCCAACTTAGTTTTAATCTTCAGAAATCATTATTTAATGATTAATCAACTTAGGAAATTAATCCTGCCTTTACTTGGGTTAAAGAACAAATGTCCTTTAAAACATTGTTCACGATAAACCCAAAACCATCTTCATTAATATGGAATCTTCATAGAAATCTAAGCAATTTATAATCGACATAAAATTCTGTATCTGACTAATACAATAAATGAAATAACGACAAACCTTTTTAATTCCGTAAATAGTAAACGCCTTCCTTCATAGAAGCTCAACTCGATTATTATTTATCGAATTCCATTCAACTCCAATTTAATTAAATAAACTGGAAAACTTCCTTAAATCTTAATTAAAAGATTTATTACTTTCACGACTCGATTCAAGAATGGTATTATTTAAGATACCATTCACAACGAACCCAAAATCCAATTTGATATTAAATATAAGATCTTAAATGGAAATCATGTCGACTTACAATCAATATCAAATTCTGAAACTAACAGATATCGTTTTGGAATAACAATAACAATATCATCCAAATTCCTCCACAATATCCGCATAATCATGGAACCCAATCTCAAAAATATCTGAAGATAATTTTCATTCAAATCCATTCCAATTTATATGTTGGAAACCTCTGGTTATATTAAAACCATTTACATATCCAATTTATTAATTTAAAAATCATTGAATTATTTTTCTAGTTATTAACTGGTTCATTTAGATAAAAATATATTTTATCTTTTCAAATATGGAATATACCATTTAAAATCGTTCCAAATCATTTATTATGATTTTACGTAATTTATTTATATTTTTAATAATTTTATTAAGGCCCTTAAAGTTGGTTTCTAATATCGGCCTCCGAACTGCATCCATAACGACCTTCTCCAAAATAGATTCAAACATGTTTTAAAATCTATCGTTGGATTTTAAATCTTTTATGTTCATTTGAAAGATCTCTTCGATATGAGCCCAAGGTTTCCAATTTTAGGAGAATCCGACGGTCGAATCTCTCGTTACGTCAATCCGAATTTACGGGTTGACGTTCGTGAACTATCGCTACGCGATGCATTGTATTCAAGCCCAAATTCGAATAATAACTAAAATAAAATCGAAAATGTTTCCAAAATAATTTATAAATATTATAAGTTATTCACAACTACCATTTGAAATTTTATTTTGATCATTTTTCTTCAAAATCAAATATCTTCATTTTAAGCCATTATATTATGTATAACGGATTTCAACAATTTCCATTCAAAACGTATTCTATAAAACATTTATAAATTCATTCAAAAATGAATTCATCTTCCATTTCAATTTTAAATTAAAACTGAACATTCATATTATTATAATATTAAAACAATAATATTTCCGAAATATCAGATTTTGAAATCAAATCTTCTCGATATCCATTATAATTTTATAATCTTTGTGTCCTTCCAAAATCGGACATCAAAATCAAACTTTAATTCTTCACTGAATATTATATTAAAATATTCATTATTTCCGAATTGGAATGAGACTCATTCAATTACCATATAATTTCAATTATATGGATTTCATACATCGCATGTATTCAACAATAATTATAAACAATTATTAAACATCCAATTCACATTTAGAGTGCATCAACAACTGTATAAGCATTAAATAAATAAATAACGCTTATAACGGACTATCAATCAATCAATTGACATACAACTACACACAAGGGAGATGTGTGAATTAATTATCACCCTAAGTCCCATGTCGGGTTTTCAACCAATAAATAATTTAATTATTTATTCCTATCAGCATCACTTAAAATAGTGATCATAAGCAAGTCGATTAACTTGTAAATGGATATTTAGTCAAATTTTAACTACCACAAATAATTTAACATTATTTAGTATGCTAATTATTTCAAAATCACATTCAATTCATAATATAAATAATCAACAATTCATCCATCGAGTTTTCAAACAACAGTGATGTGAGCTACCATGCACCGTATACGAATTTGTGATAATGAAATCAAATATAAATCAGTACAGGCAATGAATATATATTCAGTTATAAAAATAAGTAACTGTATAAATAATTCGAGTGAGAGAGTTCTCACATTGATTAGTTTCTAAAATCATTAAATAATGATTGTTTTAATAAAATTAAACAAGCGTTTAATTTAATCATAATCTGCAGCCAGCTCTGTTGTGACACCCCACGTCCGTTAATGTCACTCATTAAGAGAATGCATTAAGTTTCGTGAAGTGTTATAGGTAAAAAGAAACATTACAAGACATATATAAAATAGCTGTTGAATTTAAAACTTTTATTAAGTAGAAAACATCGTGGTTCAAAACATAGTTACATCATAAGTCTGAAATGCATAAAACCCAGTACATCAATTTAAAACTTCTGTCTTGTACTAAAATCATCAGAGTACAATAAATATGAAAAGAGCATAATCCCCAAAAGCATAGCCATAGTAAAAAAGGTACGAAATCAAACAGTACATCTAAGCAGCTCCAAGAAAGATGAAAGCATAATCCTGATCAAGCTTGAGTGTTCCCACCCTGAGAACTTTGGAGGGGGGAGGGAACGGAAGAGAAAGAAGAGGAAACAAAATAGGTCAAACATAAGTCTGGCGAGTCCAATTACTTTTAGCATATAACTAAGTAAAAGCATCATGACAGGCATATAAACTGGATAAGAGGGATAACATCATATAAGGCAGGTATGACAAGGTAAACATGATAAACTGAACAAAACGTATATGTATAACGCTTCTCCAATACTTTTCTCTCTCTATACCAATATTAGTATCATATGAACAAGATGAACCCCAATAAGTATAAAATGGTAAATTTAGGCGTACTTCTAGTGAGAGGTTTAACCCCATACAATAACAGGCAGCCCAACTGAACATACCGGAGTTACCCCTAAGGATAATAATGGGCTCCTAAACATACCAGAGTCTAGGTGTACCCTAATTACTACCCCAATTGATCGACTCCCTACTCTGTAGATACCATGTGCTAGCCCTACGGTAGGATGTATCACTTCCTAAATGGCAACCCTTTATTTTTAGGATGTCCACAACCATATCTACCGATGTCATGGTGTCTTAGCCTCCCCTATCCGGACCCATGCACGCATATGACCCCGTCGGAATGCGCCGCCCACACCGTCCCCTCTTTTAGATCTCTTACAATCAGCCCAGTAAGCATGCCCCGACTCCGACCTAGTTCGGAATACTCGTTTAATACCTATATATGGGTTACTGACTGAAATGGGTCCCACACACAAGATGATGCAAGTTCCCCCTTACGCTTGAATCCCCACTACTAGGTTTCCACAGGTTATGCCATACTAGTGTAATAAAATTGCATAACTCCAACAGGTTAAGTTTGTGGGCTTATATATATATAAATATTACCTACCACACCTTAAGATATACTTAACCCTCCCACTGTTTCAAGCAAGTTTACTTAACCCCTACTCAAGTCAACATGTTCATATAATCCCTATGGATTCCACCTGGTTAAGTATTACAAGTTCATTACCATATATTCATTTATGGTTATAATGCACTAGACCCCCCAAATTAAGCCTATAACTTGTGGATGATGGATACGTCGGGCGGGTCCGAGCGGACTTCTTCCGCAAGTCGGACCTCACCTCTTGTCTTAGCCCATTGCGTGTTTATGCACTTAGACCCTTCACATTACATTCACCACTTGTGATCGCTGGATATGTCGGTCGGGTCCGGGCAAACTTCTACCACAAGTGTAATCTAACCTCGTGTCCAAGCGCGGTTATAGTTTCTAATTACTGTAAATCTAGGCATTTTCACTATTTAACAATTGTTCCCATTTCACTATTGGTTGTAGAAGAAGGATTAGGCTATTTCAATCTATGCAGAGGCAACATCTAGTTCTGCATTATTTTTTAATGAATATAATAATGGTATAGGGTCCTATTTATAGCATAGGGTCAACGAATATAGCCAAGAATTCAGTCCGCGTTCAAAAACAGGAATCTGCCCTAAATCTGGGGGGGGGGGAGGGGGTGTCGATTACCCTCTTATGGTGTCGACCCATGGGTCAACACCCCTATGGTATGCCGACCCCCAACGGGTCCGATTCCCTACCAGACCTCCGCTTTGGATTTTGAATTATTTTGAATGGTTTTGACTTGGTTATTTGTGTGTATATATATATTATGCATATACAAACTTCAAACCTTAATATCTTCTTTATACGATGCCCGTTTTATGCAAACTCAGAGTCTATCTTAAGCAGAATTCCAAGACGAATGCGATGGCGCAGTCCGTTTTACTTAATTTCCAATATTTAGTTAAGTATTCTTTAATTTGTCATCTTAATGTGTTATAAAATTATGGGGTATTACATTCTCCCCTACTCAAAGGATTTTGTCCCCGAAATCTCCAAGTTAAGAAGAATGTATATCCTAACATCCATCATCCATCTACTCATCCACCAATCACAGACATCCATTGTCCTTAAAGACTTCTAATGATTATATGAAAATATGCAAAGGTGTGTGTATATGTCCCTATACAAATGCGAAATATCGGGCGGTCTACTGATTCAGTCGACCTCCTTAATGCAAGGTATGTTAGTGCCATGAATCCAACATGTATGCAAATTATCTTACTATATCATGTAAGTTCTATATGTGTGCACAATCACTCATCCAAAAGCAACACCCACATGATGATACACCCACTTTCATCCATCAAAAAGAAGAAAAATGCACACACATCCATATGCAGTATGAGAGTGATTGAGCCGATCTAGTACCTAATGTGTGTGTATATGCATCCACGATAACCACTAGCAACCACTTGCATCCACTTGCAACCATCAAACATAAGATGTCTTAAAAACATGTTTACATCCCATGGATTTCTACCTAAAGGTTGAAGTTCGATCGATAGGATATACTTAAATGACATAAACAACCATGAATAAAAGCTTTGGAAAAATAAGTTAAGAACATACCCTTGAAAAGAAAAAGGTACGAAGTGCGAATCTTGTCTTCAGTCTCCCAAGTTGCATCCTCTTGGTTATCTCCCCACTGAACTTTCATCAACTTGACTTCTTTGTTGCGTAGCTTCTTAATCTTTGATCTAAGAATACGGGTAGAAACTCGTCTAACTGTCGCTTCGCGTTCCACCTCTACTTCCTCAAGCATACTTGTCTCAACTACTTTTGCGATATCATGCGAGCACTTCCATAAATGAGAAACGGGGAAAAAAATCATGAACGTTGGATAGTCTCTATGGTATCTTTACTCTATAGGCCATTTAGCCAATATTTTCTCTTATGGGAAATGGTCCTACAAATCTTGGTGCCAATTTCCCTATAGATCCAAAGAGAACCACATTCCTTAATGGTGATACCTTAATGAAAACCATGTCTCCCACCTAAAATTCAATGTCAGTCCTTTTCTTATCTGCGTAGGACTTCTGCCTATCCTGAGTTGTCTTCATTCGCCATCTAATAAGATCAATCTTTTCGGAAGTTTCTCTAACCATATCTGGTCTAAGTAGAAGTCTTTCTGTAGATTCCCTCCAACAATTCAGTGATCTACACGGTCGTCCGTACAATACTTCGAAGGGTGCCATGCCAATACTAGCTTGATAACTGTTGTTGTAGGCGAACTCTACTAAAGGAAGATGCTCTTCCCAAGTCCATCCGAAGTTTACGATACACAGCCTTAAAAGATCTACAAGAATTCTATTCACTCTTTCCGTCTGTCCATCGGTCTGAGGGTGATAAGCGGTGCTCAAACACAACTGTGTACCTCATGCTTCTTGCAAGCTCCTACAAAATTCACTAGTGAAAATGGGGTCATGATCACTTACGATACTGGAAGGTACTCCATGAAAACGCACTATCTCACGAACGTAAACTGCTGTCAACCATCCTGTCGTCCTCTTACTCTTAACTGGAATGAAATGAGCGCTTCTTGGTAAGTCTGTCTACTATAACCCAAATGATGGTGTTGACTTTTCTCGATCTAGTCAAACCATCAATAAAATCCATCGAGACGCTTTCCCGCATCCACTTTGGGACCTCCAAATGATGAAGTAAACCACAGGGCTTCTTTTTTTCTCAGCTTTGACTTGCTGGCAAACCAAATATCAAGAAACAAACTCCGCCACGTCTTTCTTCATCCCCACCCAAAAGAAAACCCTATTCATATCTCTATACATCTTATCATCACCTGGATGAATAATCATCTCAGCATGATGAGCTTCCTCAAGGACTGCCTTCAACAAACTCCCAACTCGGGGAACACAAAGCCTTCCATCTCGTCGCAACCACCCTCTATCTTCCATGGAATATCTATTGAGGTGACTAGAAGTCTCCCCTCTACTGAGCCTATCCAAGATGTCTGAAATTTGTGGATCCTCTCGCAGTGAAGTTCCTATATGATCCAAAAGATTAGGTCGCACCTCCAGTGATGCCACCAAACATAGTATAAACTTAGTGGAGGGTCTAAAATTAAAAGTCGAAATAAACTCCAAGTTTTTCGTCTGCACAAGCAGAGGACTTAAGGCCACCCTCTGCCTACTCAATGTGTCTGCCACCACATTACCCTTGCCAGGGGTATAAGCAACCTCAAAGTCATTGGATGCTACGAACTCCATCCACCTTTGTTGTTTTAAATTAAGATCCTTTTGTGAGACCAAGTACTTGAGAGATTTATGATTAGTATACAACTCAAACTTCTCTCCAAGAAAATAATGGTGCCACGTCTTAAGCGCAAATACTACGGCAGCTAGCTCTAAGTAATGGGTAGGGTAGTTCTTTTCATGAACCCTTATCTATCTACCTCTATAACACACTACCCTCCCCTCTTGCATCAGAACTGCACCAAGCCTTGTACCACATGCATCAGTGTATACTGTGAACACTTTGTTCCCATCAAGAAAGGTGAAGACTGGTGTTGTTGTCAGAGCCCTCTTCAATCGCTGGAAAGCATCGTCATAATCTACATCCCAGGAAAATGTCAAATTCTTCTTCGTCGGCTTGGTGAGTGGGTTTGATATCTTTGCGAAGTCCTTAATGAACTTCCTATAATAGCCTGCCAACCCCATGAAACTTCTCACCTCCGTTGTATTCTTTAGGATCTGCCAATCTTAAACTACAACTACCTTTGCGAGATCTACTGCTATCCCATATTTAGAGACTACATGCCCTAGAAATCTCACTTCTTTTCTCCAAAAATGACAATTGGAGAACTTCGCCTTAAGCTGACCCATACGAAGAGTTTTTAAAACCTCCCTTAAATGTAAGGCATGCTCTTCCTCACTCTTCGAGAAAATCAAGATGTCATCAACAAAGACTACGACAAAGTTATTTAAAAACTCCTGAAACACCCTACTCATTAGATCAACAAAATAGGCAGGTGCATTCATCAACCCAAAAGGCACAACGAGCCACTCCAAGAAGCCATCTGGAGTTCTAAAAGCGGTCTTGTCTATACTGTCCTCGGCCACCCTCAACTGATGAAACCCATGGCCAAGTTTAACTGAGAGAAAACATATGCACCAACAAGCTAGTCGAACAGATCATCTATCCTCGGGAGTGGATGCCTATTCTTTTTTGTGAGTTTATTCAACTCTTTATAATCCACACATAAGCGAAGCGAACCATCCGCCTTAGTTGTGAATACCACTGGAGCACCCATTTAGATATGCTTCGCCTAATAAACCCTTTCTCAAGTAGCTCCCCTACTTGCTTGCTAAGCTCCCTCCTTTCTCTTGGAGCCATATGGTGCACAGGTAATGCAACTGGCTTTGTGTTGTCCACCAAGTATATAGGAAAATCGATCTCGTGCTTCATAGGTAAGCCCTGGACCTCCTCAAAAACATTAGGATACTCACAGTGTAATGGCCCACATTCTACGAATCAGAGGATTGTAGAATATTTATTTCTTTCTTATGTGAAGTCGTTGGTCATATAATTTTAGGGGACGACTATTGGGGTCATTTCCCATATTCATTATTTTGCTGATTTTTAAATGACCATTTTGCCCTTAGCTGATCTTGTTTCGACCATAAATTTTGATTGGTAAGGAGTTTTGACCTGAAACCACTTCCATTAGGTCCGGATGATGGTTTACCTTTCCGTAGAATGGTCACAAACAAATGGACTCACCGTTCGGGAGATATGGATGAAACAAGGTTTAGAAGGTGAAAAACAGCTTAACCGGGCCTAATTAGGGTGATTAGCAAGAGGGCCCATAACCCATTTCGGGATTAGGGTTATGGGGAGGCTGAGAGCAGTAGGAAAACGATCTATTTTCATTTTCTCAGCCGCTTAAAACATTTCCCTAACCCTAACAATGGCCTCCAACATCTAGAATCACCTCTAATCACTTTCTAATCAAGTATTAGCCTAATCTTCACCAAATTAAGGAGAAATAGCACCATTTCAGAGTTTGAGCTGCTGCTAGACGTTGAAGATCACCCCAAATCAGCGGAATTCCAGTTTTGAAAGTTTTATTTGTGGCAAAGGTGAGTGATTTGCATAGTTCCTCACTAATTATGGTTAATTAAGAGAATTAGTGTTAATTAGCGAATTTAGACATGATTAAATTCTGGAAAAATATTTATAAATTTTGAAATATTGTTTTAGGCCTCTGTTAGAAATTTGGGTTAATCTGGTTAAGTTTTACTAAGCCTATCATTATTTTTTCTTAAACATGCTTAAGGGAAAATATGGGATTTTGTCTATGTTTGATCCGTTTTAACCTATCAAATTATTGTTTTCGTGTTTATGGTCAATTTTACAAGTTTCTATGACTGTATGGTATGCTCTTTGATTTTCTAAAGTGTTAGATTGGTCGAAAACGTCGTCGAATGGCGCAAACAGTTCGCCGGACAAAGTGCAGGAAAAAACAGAGACCGGATCGGATCGTTCCCATGTGTAACGAACCGACCCCATCTCCGACCCGATAGTGGCCATCATTCCACAAATCGATGCTTCGAGCTATGCTCTCAACCATGAGTTGATCTATGTGCCACGATCCGAACCGATGTGCCATCACGAACCGGATACGATGTCTTCTACGAACCAACAAGAGAACCACGAGCTGAAGCATGGAGCATGACCCGAACCCAATGGCTATCCTCCGATCCGACCCGAAGGGCTTGTCACGAATCGAGATGTTGAGCACGAGCAGGGAAGTACCGAACCGAAGCGACTTGGGTAGGGAAATCTGACCAAACTCAATGTGGATGATCACCGACAGGACTACTTCGAGGAGCACGATCCAATGCATAATGAAGAGGACGATGCCGAACCGATCCGGAGATGATGACCAAAACCCGAGACGCAAAGGTAGTCCAAATAGGAAGTAGAACTCAAGATCCAGTTGGGAACCAACGAGTTAACTTCATGAGTTGGGCTTTGCTGCAGGATGTGTGCTAAGGGGTTATCGACGTCTATAGCTTTGATTCACCACCAAGACGAATGTTAGGCTACGTATCAGTGCAGTGGGGTAGTTACTACTCCATAGGGGCAGAGTGATCGTAGCATGGCTATGAGCCAGTGCAGTGGAGTTATTACTACTTCATGGGGGCAGAGTGGACATAGCAAGGACTAGTGGCTATGGATCGGTGTAGTGGAGTCGCCATGACTCCATGGGCAAGAGTGATCATAGCAAGGATTTAGGTGATCAAAGTAGTGGATATCACATGCTTTACGCACTGAGTGAGAGTTGTGAGGATGGTTGTTATGCTTGTTTGTTTGACATCACTATGACATGCACACCCCACCCCCTTATTCTTTACACCATATGTTAGTGGCACCTTAGAGTATTGTACAATATGTAGTGCTAACTCTTTGGTTGCAGGTCTAGGTTCAGGTATGTTTTAGTATACCTGTTATTATTCTGTTCTGCTGCTTATCGCTTATACCAGACTTTTGTCCGACCCAGAGTTTTATGTCTCTTCTTATTACTCTGGGTGCTCCTAAACGAGCATACTAGAGACAGGTTAACTGGTTGTGCACGAGTAGCTGATCCTTAGATGAGCAGGAGGCTCCTACGTATTATCTACATATATTCTCCCTGTGTTGTTGATGGTCACTGCTTTAAGCATTAGTAGTGTACCTTTCCTTTCTTTTGCTTTAGAGACAGTATTTTGAAGTTGTAATAATGGTTATAGATCATAAGTTGTATTTTGGATTTCTGCTGCTATGATGATTATGGTTTAGTTTTCAGCTTATGCACTGTCTCGCCTGTTTTATGTCAAGTATGTTATTATTATATTTTATTCCATGCGCTGTGTGACATTCTACAGGTTCCTTGTTAGTTCAAATTCTTTTCTTTTCCTTTCTTTGGAGACCGTCCCGTGCTAGTCGGGCATTGGCATAGCGCACTTTCATTGGAAATGTCAGCTGGTGCGGGGCGGGCAATTACATTTGGTATCAGAGCTCTAGGTTGCGTAGTTAACCTAGAGAAAGACATCAGGGAAAGATAGTACGTATATGAGAGCGCGTATTTGTGATATTTTGGTTTTCAAAAGCTATATATATATATATATATATATACTATTAGTATATTTAAGGATGAAGTCGCATTACACTAGCACCACTGAAGAGATGGTTAATCGTTTTCTCCTTACAGATTGAACGATGAGCCGATATACTAGGGGTACCGGTATAGGAGCTAATAATGGGAATGCTCCTGATATGAGGACGATGTTCATTGAATTCATAAGAGAGATGCTTATAAATGTGCAAGGAGCAGTTCCCAATGCTGCAAATGGTGGTGGTGCAGCGGTGCAGGCGCCTAGGGCCGATTTCGCCAAGCTTTGCAAGGATTACACTAGTCTTGGTAGAAAGTCGTTCCATGAGACGGAATCAGCTACAGAAGTTCAGGATTGGTTGGATAGCTGTGAGCGTATCTTCAAAGACTTGGGTATTGAGGATGCGATGAAGAGGAAGCTAGCATCCCGTCTGCTGCACGGACGGGCGATGAATTGGTGGAATGCTATCAAGGCGGCTACTCCAGAGGATCAAGTTACATGGGATCAGTTTAAGGCCCGATTCAGTGATAAATTCATCCCACTGCCTAGAATTCAGAGTTGTTTAGGAAATTTCTGGAGCTTAAGAAGAATGGTAGGGCAGTCTCGGAGTACATTGCAGAGTTCGATACTCTATCGAAATATGGATTATCCCTTGTTGATACTGCCGAGAAGAAAAATGAAAATTTCATAACAGTCTTAGATCAGTACTTGGGGAAAGGCTTATAAACCATGTCGATGAGACGTTTGAATCGATTATGGGGAAAGCTTTGAGATCAGAGAGTCTATACCCTAAGTTGAAGACTGAGGTTGCATCTGCAGAGGAGCCAAAGCCGCAACCAAGCGGTAGAGGCAAGAATGGTTCTCAGAATAACAGAAAGCAGAATCATACCAAGGATGGCCAGAAGAAAAAGAATAAGAAAGATGTTGAGTGCTTCAGCTGTGGTAAGAAGGGCTACTATGCCAAAGAATGTCGGGCTAAACCAGCGGATAGAAAATGCTTCAACTATGGCCAAGTGGGACATCACATGGACAAGTGTCTGCAACCCCCTAAAGAAAAGCAGATTGTGAAAGCATATGCTATCATTGTTTTTCCTTCTTCGTCAAATGCACCAACTACGGCAGAGAAAGGAAAAAATGTCGTCATTCAAGGTATTCTTTTATTTATGATGTTCCTGTTCGAGTATTGTTTGATACCGGAGCTTCCCATTCCTTCATATGTGGTGACCTGGTAGATTGGTTGGGATTGGAACCCGAGATAGTCGATAGACCTTTAGCAGTGACGAACCCAATTGGTGGTTCGAGTAGCCTTTGTATGATTTGTCGTAACGTGGTCTTATCGAGTCATGGACGCATGTTTGTTTGTGATTGCTTTGTTTTGGGCTTTATTGGGTTTGGCATTATTTTGGGAGTCGATTGGCTCCAAAGATACGGGGTGGTGGTAGACTGTGAGGGCTTTTTGGTGACAGTTAGAGCGGATGATGGGCGGAGGGTAGTGTTTGGTGGTCTACCTAGTAATGGGGTAATGGCTAGTTTTCTAAATTCCCTCGACATCCCGCATGATGAGTTGTCAGATGTGCCCATGGCTGGCCAGTATCCGGACGTCTTCAAGGAAGTGACCGGACTTCCACCACACCGAGAGATTGAGTACCGTATTGATTTAGTGAAAAATGCCAGACCTATAGTGATGCCACTTCGTCATATGGCACCAACGGAGCAGCGAGAGCTCAGGGTGCCAGTAAGCGATCTTTTGAAGAAGGGATTTATCAGAAGAAGTGTTACTAAGTGGGGAGCACCAGTTGTATTTGCTACCAAGGCAGATTGTTCCCTTCGTTTGTGTGTGGACTACCGCGAGTTGAATTAGGTGACGAAGAAGAATAAGTATCCTTTACCGCTGATAGATGATTTGTTTGATCATTTGAGTAGCGCGAGAGTGTTCTAGTTGGATTTCACGACAGATTTTCATCTGCTTAGAGTGGAAGCTGAGAGTATAGTAAAACGGCCTTCCGGACGCCGTCTGGGTTTTATGAGTGGTTGGTCATGCCATTCGGGTTGACCAATGCACCAGCATATTTTGTGGATCTTATGAATAGGGTATTCAGAGATCAGTTGAATAAGTTTGTTCTTGTGTTCGTGGACGATATACTTGTTTATTCGAGGACAGAGGAAGAACACAAGGAACACTTGAGGATAGTGATGGAGGTGTTAAGAAAACACCAATTGAAAGCAAAGTTTTCTAAGTGTCACTTCCGGAGGAGGGAGGTGAGATTCTTGGGCCATGTTGTTTCAGAGAATGGTATTGTCATGGATCCTGCGAAGGTGGCTACGGTACAAGATTGGTCTATGCCCAAGAATGCAACAGACGTAAGGAATTTCTTGGGATTAGCTGGGTTTTTTCGGAAGTTCATCTAAGACTTCTCCAAGATAGCCGCTGACTCAGTTGACCAAGAAGAATCAAGCTTTCATCTAGGACGAAAAGTGCGAGAATGCATTTAAGAGTCTAAAGGAAAAGTTGACATGTGCACCAGTGTTAGTCATCACTAAAGGAAATGAAGAGATGACGGTATACACAGATGCCTGTGGTACCAGACTAGGTGATGTATTGATGCAAGGAGGTAGAGTTGTAGCTTATTCTAGTCGGCAACTGAAACCGCATGAGAAAAGATATCCTACCCATGATTTAGAATTGGCAGCGATCGTGTTCGCATTGAAGATGTGGAGACATTATCTCTTGGGAGAAAGATTCGAGTTGTTTACCGATCATAAATCATTAAAATATATTTTCTCTCAAAAGGATCTAAATCTCCGACAGTAAATATGGTTAGAATTATTGGCTTCCTACGATTTCGATATCGCATACACACCAGGAAAGGGCAATGCGGTAGCTGAGGCATTGAGTAGAAGACATGCCAGTTTAGGGGCTATGTTTCTTGAGTGGAAGCAACTGGAGTACATCGCTGGGTATGATTTCAGACCAAAGTGCAAATTGGATCCATAAGTATTAGCAAGTTTGATGGTCAGACCCACTTTGATTGAGCGGATTGGTTCCAGTCAGAGGGACGATCCTAACTTATTGAAAATAATCTCCAAGTTAGAGATGGGAATCAATGAGGAGATGAACGAGCATGGGCCTGATTGAGATGGATGGCTTAGAAAGAATGGAAGACTAGTTGTACCCAATGTCAATGGATTGAGAGATGAAATGCTTAGAGAATGTCATCACTCAAAACTGACTGTACACCCCGGTGGTAACAAGATGTATCGAGACATGAAGCATACCTATTATTCGGAAGGGATGAAAAAAGACATTAGGAAGTTTATATCCAAATGCATGAATTGCCGGCTAGTTAAAGCTAAGCAAAAGAAGCCTAGTGGTTTGTTGCAACCATTAGAAGTTCCAGAATGGAAATGGGAACAAGTCTCAATGGATTTCATTGATGGGTTACCAAGGACTAGGTCGGGCCATGATAGCATTTGGTGATTGTGGACCGATTGACCAAGAGTGCAAGATTTATACCCGTCAAGTCGAATAGAATGGCAGCTAAGTTAGCTGAGCTATATATGAAATGGGTAGTGAGATTTCATGGAGTACCTAAAAGCATTGTGAGTGACCGAGACCCGTTGTTTACTAGTGGGTTTTGGAAGAGCTTACAAGAGGAGTTAGGATCAGAATTACATCTCAGTACCGCGTATCATCCTCAAACCGACGGTCAGACAGAGAGGGTGAATCGAGTGTTAGAAGATCTCTTGAGATTTGCATATTGAATTTTGGTGGATCATGGGATTACCATTTACATCTAGTAGAGTTTGCATATAATAATAGTTATCAATCCAGTATTGGTATGGTTCCATTTGAAGATTTGTATGAAAGACCATGCAACTCACCGTCATGTTGGTTAGAGACTGGTGAGAAATTTGTGCTTGGACCAGATGTGATAAGAGAAACTTCAGATAAGGTTAAGATCATTCAATAACGAATGAAGGCTGCCCAAGATAGGCAGAAGCGTTATGCTAATAAGAGGTGAAAGGATTTAAAGTTCTCCGTTGGCGACTTGGTGTTTGTCAAGATTTCCCTGTTAAAGAGCATGATTCAATTTGGCAGGAGAGGCAAGTTAGCACCAAGATTTGTTGGACCATTCCCAATTCTCGAACAAATTGGGAATTTGGCATATAAAGTTGAATTACCAGCGAAGATGGCAGGAGTTCACAACGTATTTCATGTTTCCCAGTTAAGGAAGTTTGTGCACAACCCTAGTGTGACATTTACACCGGATCAGTTGGACGATATCGAGGTTGAACCTGAGGCGGTTGGGAACCGCAGGCCTATGCGTATCATTAGTTTTGCTTAAACATGCTTAAGGGAACATATGGGATTTTGGCTATGTTTGATCCGTTTTAACCTATCAAATTATTGTTTTGGTGTTTGTGGTCAATTTTTCAAGTTGCTATGACTGTATGGTATGCTCTGTGATTTTCTAGAAGTGTTAGATTGGTCGAAAACGTCGTCGAATGGCGCAAACAGTTCGCTGGACAAAGTGCAGGAAAAATACAGAGACCGGGTTGGATCGCCTCCATGTGTTATGAACCGACCCCATCTCCGACCCGATAGTGGCCATCATTCCACGAACCGGTGTTCGTGCTGTGCTCTCAACCACGAGCTGATCTATGTGCCATGATCTGAACCGATGTGCCATCACGAACCGGATAGGATGTCTTCTACGAACCAACAGGAGAACCACGAGCTGAAGCATGAAGCACGACCCGAACCCAATGGGTATCCTCCGATCCGACCCGAAGGGCTTGTCACGAATCGAGATGTTGAGCACGAGCAGGGAGGGACCGAACCGACTTGGGTGGCGAAATCCGACCCGACTCGATGTGGATGATCACAGACAGAACTACTTCGAAGAGCACGATCCGAAGCACAGTGAAGAGTAGCAAGCCGAACCGATCCAGAGATGATGACCAAAACCCGAGACGCAAAGGTAGTTCAAATAGGAAGTAGAACTCAGGATCCAGTTGGGAACCAACGAGTCAACTTTATGAGTTGGGCTTTGCTGCAGGATGCGTGCTAAGGGGTTATCGATGTCTATAGCTTTGATTCACCACCAAGACGGATGTTAGGCTACGTATCAGTGCAGTGGGTTAGTTACTACTCCATGGGGCAGAGCGATCGTAGCATGGCTATGAGCCAGTGCAGTTATTACTACTTCATGGGGCAGAGTGGACATAGCAAGGACTAGTGGCTATGGATCAGTGCAGTGGAGTCGCCATGACTCCATGAGGCAGAGTGATCATAGCAAGGATTTGGGTGATCAAAGTAGTGGATATCTTATGATTTACGCCCTGAGTGAGAGTTGTGAGGATTGTTGCTATGCTTGATTGTTTGACATCACTATGACATGCACACCCCACTCCCTTATTCTTTACACCATATGTTAGTGGCACCTTAGAGTATTGTAAAGTATGTAGTGCTAACTCTTTGGTTGCTGGTCCAGGTTTAGGTATGGTTTAGTATACCTGTTATTATTCTGTTCTGCTGCTTATCGCTCATACCAGACTTTTGTTTGACCCAGAGTTTTATGTCTCTTCTTATTACTCTGGGTGCTCCTAACTGAGCAGGCTAGAGACAGGTTAGCTGGTTATGCACGAGTAGCTGATCCGGAGATGAGCAGGAGGCTCCTACGTATTATCTACATATATTCTCCCTGTGTTGTTGATGGTCACTGCTTTGGGCATTAGTAGTGTACCTTTCCTTTCTTTTGCTTTAGAGATAGTATTTTGAAGTTGTAATAATGGTTATGGATCATAAGTTGTATTTTGGATTTCCGCTGCTATTGTGATTACGGTTTAGTTTTCAGCTTATGCACTGTCTCGCCTGTTTTATGTCAAGTATGTTATTATTATATTTTATTCCATGCACTGTGAGACATTCTACAGGTTCCTTGTTAGTTCAAATTCTTTTATTTTCCTTTCTTTGGCGACCGTCCTGTGCTAATCGGGCATTGGCACATCGCACTTTCATTAGAAATGTCAGCTAGTGCGGGGCGGGCCGTCACACATAGACTACTGGTATAGATCTTAGATCATTGATAGATCCATCAAGTGACTCTAGGAAACTAAGCATGATAGACCCTTTAGGGTCACAAGAAATCTCGAGGGTCCTCCCATGGCATGTCATAAGTCTAACGACCCTCCTCTCACAATCCAGAATGGCACTATACATGGCTAGCAAATCCATCCCCAGAATCAAACCATAGCCAATGAAACCAAGCACATATGTGTCGCATTAAAATTCGACGCCTAACACAGATATTCTCAAACCCTGACAAATCATAGATAAATGAGTCGTACCACTAATAGGGTTTTGAGACAACAACGAGATCCACAACCATACTAGTACTAAGGTGCAGAAACTCAACCACAGAATTAGATATAAAAGAATGTGAAGCGCTAGAAACTAACTAGATGATTGGAAAGAGAAATTAAACCTTCAACGGAAACTTTCCTACCTATGTCTGGCACACTGGCTACGAGAGCATGCACCTGCCCTCTCGAAGATCCTGCCCTTTGACCTTGTCCTTGCTTATTCGGGCACTCCTTAGAAAAGTTCTGACCTCTCCACAATTGAAGCAAGCATTCTTATTTCTTTTGCAGACCTTGATCAAATGACCCTCGCGTCCGCAGTTATGACACTTCCTCTTATCACTAGCCTTGCCGTCCTTTTCGCCCTTCTTTTGTTGTTGTTGTCCTTTCTTGGGACATACTTTCTTGTTTTGTGTTTCCTCAACCTTAGCTTCTTTCTTTTCACCTTTATCTTCCTCATGCATCAATGCCTTATCAATGAGCCTTTCAAAAGTTGCTCCCATTGGGATATGAGACATAGCTAACCCATGGAGGGGTTCATTCAGTCCTCTAGCAAACCGTAAAGCTTTCTTATGCGGCGTATCTACTAGCTCCAAACCAAACCTCGCCAGTTGGTTGAACTTGTCAATATACTCTTTGATAGTCATGCCTCCTTTCTTAAGTGCCAAAAACCTTTCAATTTGCATACTTTTCTCAGCTTGAGAAAGAAACTTCATTTTAAATCTCTGACGGAAGTCATCCCAAGTCTCCATTAGACGCTCTTCTTGCATCACTTCCCACCAGAATGAAGCCTTATCTTTCAGCAGCCAAGCGGCTAGCTGAATCTTCCTACGATCGTCAACTTCGAAAATTCCAAACAAATCCTCCGTCTTTTTAAGCCAATTCCTTGCCTCTACGAAAGTTTTGCTTCCTCGGAATGACTTTCCACCCATAGCATAGAAATCTTTGCGGGTCTCGGAGAAATTATATGCTCGTGGAGGAGGAAGAGGATGAAGAACGGTGGGTGCAGCTTGGGTAGGAACGTCTGCTTGACCACCGGCAGGCGTCGTGGCCTCTAGATACTTACAGAACTAGCCTGGTATCGTAACGCCCTCAGGAATATTAGGTTCCCCAGACATGCTGAAAAGAAAAAGAAAAGGGGATTCAAACAGAGAATCGAAAGATATTACATATGGATTTGGGGAATATGTTTTTCAAAACAGACTTTTCTTTTGAAAATGCTTTCTTTTAAAACCTTTTTGAAAATAATTTTCAAAATCTTTTATCCGATCTGGTAACCTTCAGCTCTGACACCAAGTGTGACACCCCATGTCCGTTAATGTCACTCATTAATAGAATGCATTAAGTTTCATGAAGCGTTATAGGTAAACAGAAACATTATAAGACAAATATAAAATAGCAGCTGAATTTAACACTTTTATTAAATAGAAAACGTCGTGGTTCAAAACATAGTTACATTATAAGTCTGAAATGCATAAAACCCAATACATCGATTTAAAACTTCTGTCTTATACTAAATCATTAGCGTACAATAAACATGAAAAGAGCATAATTCCCAAAAGCATAGCCATAGTAGAAAAGGTTCGAAATCAAGCAGTACATCTAAGCAGCTCCAAGCAAGATGAAAGTAGAATCCTGATCAAGCTTGAGTATTCCAAAATAGGTCAGACATAAATTTGGCGAATCTAGTTACTTTTAGCATATAAATAGGTAAAAGCATCATGTCAGGCATATAAACTGGATAAGAGGGATAACAACATATAAGGCAGGTATGACAAGGTAAATAGGATAAACTGAACAGAACGTATATGTATAGCGCTTCTCCAATACTTTTCTCTCTCTGAACCAATTCTAGTATCATATGAACTAGATGATCCGCAACAAGTATAAGATGGTAGACTTAGGCGTACTTCTAGGGCGAGGTTTAACCCCATACAATAACAGAAAACCCAACTGAACATACCGGAGTTATCCCTAAGGATAATAACGGGATCCTAAACATATTAGAATCTAGATGTACCCTAATTACTACCCCAATCAATCGGCTCCCTACTCCGTAGATACCCTGTGCTGGCCCCATAGCAGGATGTATCACTTCCTAAAGTGCAACCCTTTATTTTCAGGATGTGCACAACCATATCTACCAATGTCACGACGTCTTAGCCTCCCTTGTCCGAACACACGCACGCACGTGACCCCGTCGGAATGCGCCACCCACACCGTCCCACTTTTGGATCTCTTACAATCAGCCCAGTAAGCGTGCCCCGACTCTGACCTATTTCGGAGTACTCGTTCAATACCTATATATGGGTTACTGAGTGAAACGGGTGCCACACATAAGACAATACAAGCTTCCCCCTATGCTTGCATCCCCACTACTAGGATTTCCACAGGTTATGCCATACCAGTGTAATAAAATTGCATAACCCCAGGTTAAGTTTATGGGCCTATATATATAAATATTACCCAATACCCCAAGATATACTTAACCCTCCCACAGTTTCAAGCAAGTTTATTTAACCCCTACTCAAGTCAACATATTCATGTAATCCCTACGGATTCCACCAGGTTAAGTATTACAAGTTCATTACCATATATTCATTTATGGTTATAACGCGCTAGACCTCCCTCATTAAGCCTACAACTTGTGGATGTTGGATATATTGGGCGGGTCCGGGCAGACTTCTTCCACAAGTCGGGCCTAACCTCTTGTCTTAGCCCGTTACATGTTTATGCACTTAAACCCCTCACATTAGATTCACCACTTGTGGTCGCTGGATATGTCGGTCGGGTCCGGGCAGACTTAGTGTAATCTAACCTCGTGTCTAAGTGCGGTTACAGTTTCTAATTACTGTAAATCTAGGCATTTTCACTATTTAACAATTATCCCCTTTCATTATAGGTTTTCATACCCCTTTTCCAAATCATATTCATCATGTACCATATGCCCCAAATTAAGATCTAGATCATAATTTGATTTATGCCCTCAAATCCATATTCATGTATTTAATTCAAGTTATGCCTAAATTTCCCAACACAAGTTATGCCCCAATTTTAACGTTTTCCCCTCGTTCCCAGTTTCACGCGTTCGCATATTTCAGCGGTATACCTAGGCTCGAAGGTGGCCTGGCTATAAAATAAAAAGGGAAAAGAAGAAGGGATGAGAACAGAAATAATGATAATAACAAGATTGACATATAATGGAAGAAATAGGCATAACAACTAATAAGCATATAGTGACAGAATTGGGCATAATGACAAGATATGCATATAGGAACAAATCTGATGAACATGTGATAATAGAACTGACTCTAACATAATAGAGATATCATAAACAGGCATGATGAGATCTAAATAGTGAATTAGATCTATAAATAATGGCAGATATGACATGATAAATAGGCATAGGCTTAGATCCAATTCATAGTCATGTCAAAATAACTTAGATACACAGGTTATGGTAGAGCTGATATGATTCAATTAGTCACAGGCTTAGATCCAATTCATAGACATGTCAAAATAACTTTTAAGTGTTTGTATCTAAAAATAACGTAGACTCACAGTGATTTGGATCTAGGAACAAAAGAATAATTGCAGATGTAGAAGTACAGATCTCTGAATTTGTCTAACTCGGGTTGTAGAAGAAGAATTAGGCTATTTCAATCTAGGCAGAGGCAGCATGTAGTTCTCCATTGTTTTTGAATGAGTAAAACAATGGGTATAAGGTCCTATTTATAGCTTAGGGTCAACGAATATAACCAAGAATTCGGTCCACGTTCAGAAATAGGAATCTGGCCTGGATCTGAGGGGTGTCGACATGGGTGTCAATACCCCCTTATGGTGTCGACCCATGGGTCGACACCCTTAGGGTATGTCACCCCCCTACGGGCGCAATTCCCTCCCAGACCTCCCGCTTTTGATTTTGAATTATTTTGAATGGTTTTGACTTGGCTATGTATATATATATCTTATGCGTATACAAACTTCAAACCTTAATATCTTCTTCATACAATGTCCGTTTTACGCAAACTCGGAGTCTATCTTAAGCAGAATTCCGGGACACGCAGTGGCGCAGTCCGTTTTACTTAATTTCCAATATTTAATTAAGTATTATTTAGTTTATCATCTTAATGTGTTACAAAATAACGGGGTATTACATATGTTTCTATTCAAATTTGTCTCATCGCGTAGTGTTCGACTCAACGATTACAACACACCTTGAATTGTTGAATTCTTTTTCATTTACACGTGTTATGCACGTTTAACCTTTAATCACATAAATTTGGATAATTAAATAATTAATTTAATTCTCTAAACCCTTAATTAATCCATATTCTTCACGTTTTAATTGCTTTAGGTATTCGCAAAACCGAACCCCCTTGGTCATTCTCTCTCCACTGTGCCTCCTCCACGACCCGCCGGGACGCCATCAGACACCACCACACGAACCACCGCCGTGAGAGCCACCTTCACCCGGAGAAAATTCGTGCTCGATCTCCCCAATCAGCGTGGAAATGTGTGCAAACGCTGCTCCTTTGAGCTTTGAAATCGGCCACATCAGTGATTAGTAATTGATAATAACCGTTCACATTCAAGATCTCATGGAGGCGATGAAGTTTTCTGTTGGAAGTCTTGAAAGTAGATTTGCGGATTTGAGTTATAAACGATTTAAGATCAGACAAGGTTGGCCATTGAACTGTGGACTGGCGGCTGTAAAGGGAATTAGGCTTTCTAGGGTTATAAATGAGTATTTATATAATTTATTTAATAATATTAAATTCCAAATATTACTTAATATTGAAATATTTGCGTCCAAACTCCAAATGAATCCCGATGACTGTCGCCTCTAGCTACATACCCCCATTTCAAACGTAATGGGATATATTCGTAAGCCAACTCAATCGTTTTGATCAATTTTTATTAAAATTATAATATAACATTAAATATTGAATTTGAACGTACGTTTTAATTTACCACGAACACATACTGAATCCAAAAATTACGAAATTTTTCTATGTTTTACAAATACGGTTCTAACTAAACTAATTTCGTCGAATTTGGAGACCATTTGAAAAACAACCTTATAACTATTTTATTTAATTTACAAGTGAAATTCAACTGGCGTTTAAATTTACTACGCTTACATACTAATTCCAGTTGACTTGAAATTTCAAACCTAACAATAATTTGACGTTTCGGATCCAACAAAATTAATTTCGTTGAAAACGAAGGTCATTTACAAAATGGCCATATATAAGGGCTTAAACAGTATTAAAATATTAATAAATTTCATAGCGACTATTTTAAATTTTAATCTGGACATAACTTACATTTTATATTATGAAATCTCAATTTCTTACATTCGTTAGATAGATATTGTTAAATAGATCCTAACATTTCTTGTTTTACAGAAATCCGACTTATATTGAATTCTCTATATTCAACTAAAATTCAAAACTAAACTTCCAAACTACCGCAACATTACAAGTTCGTTTTAATTAAATTTTAAATTTATACGTTCAAACTTCGATTTAAATAAATTTTTAGTCGTTAATTTTCAAAATAAATCATTTAAAATATTTAATTTCTATTCAAATAAGTTTTAAATTAGTTCCAAAAATCAGGGTTGTTACACTCCCCTTATATATGTGCATATGAGTGAAGAAAGATTAATAATTGATTTTCCAATATTAATACATTCATGAAATATTTGTTCATCAATAAAAATCTTAACTATTCTTCCCCTTTTGTTGTCATCTAAAGGATATAGAAATATAAATAGTGATGAAAAATATATTAAGAATATAAAATCAGATCAAGAGAGAGAAAATATACCATAAATCTCATTCAATCAAACAAAAAAACATAATATTCTTCAAACTAATGGCAAATTTCACATTGTAGAATTATGGATTCATGATAAAATTTATAAAATGGAGAGATGTAATGGCCTGGATTTCGTACTATTTGAGTTGACTAAATATAACACACGTCGAACCCAAATTGCACAGAAATACGAATCATTAGTAGAAAGAAGTTGGAGGGTGAGAAAATAGAAAGAATGAAAACTAGAATAGAAGAAAATAGATAAGAGAAGAACAGAAACAACAACAAAGAATCTCACATCGCAGTGGAATAAAATATAATATACAGAACAACTTTTGGAATACAATCTTTTTTACTATATATACATATCATCATCAAAGTACAACGTATGTTCATCACATATACAACGCAGCGGAATAAACTCTATATGCATCTAATATTGAAGCGTCCTGCTCCCAGCTCCACCAAGGATACCTGAAAATACCAGAACTACTTGACTACTCGTACAAATTTAGGCACCCAAGGGTTTAGGGTAAAACAAAATAAACTCTAGGTCAGTCATGGGACTGGTGCGAGTAAATTCCAATTATAAGTTTAACTGTAAAAGTCCTTTTTGAAAGAAAAGATAATCGTAACACCGATCCACACATAAACATAGATGATTTTTACCTTACGATAACCCAAAACATTCTTTTAAATCAATACTTTTCTGATATTATAATAGTGTCTAAACAAGTAAATAACAATCTAGCAGAATGCTTGCATCTCACGCTCTACATATATAGTATACAATCAAAATCGTTGGCTCTTATTGGAGAATGGAGTCCAACTGGCAAGGTGTGGGACCATCTTCCAACAGTGTATCTCTAGAAAGGAATACACCGGGTTCAACAAGAACATCTTGCAACCTAGGCTAAACATGGCCGACCTCTCACTTCGCTTGAGAGTACCGAATGTATTGTCACCAACGGTTGAGATCAGCAACCGTTCCGAAGCAACAACGATGATAAGATAAAGAAGTAAAAGGATTTTCTCTAGATCAGCTGACAATACACCCTACTTGGCTGCGACCCACTTAGTCATGCGACCTACCCGATATTATACCTTTTCCCTGTTGCTAGGCTTGAGGTTACGATTACTTAACTTTCATTGATAACACAAACACTTTGAATGCCACATTGTCAGATCAGTTAATCACTAATTGATTTACCCAAAGATATTCTGGATAGTATGCTAAGAGAATAAATTCTCCACCACCAGATGTATATTTGTACATACCGACATATACGATCATTGGAAATACTCTGTCAGACATTCGTCCATACACATTCGTTCTGAGACTGAACGAAACCGAAGGCACAATTTCCATTAATCCATCTTAGGAAATTTCAACCTAGGATTAACAGAAAAAGACCTTGCACTTTACTCCGTCTTTGATTATCTTCATATAATCTAATTCGCAATGCTACTGCTAATACGGAGTGGTTCTTGGATACTAATTGTAACAACCCGGTCTGAGCCAATTTAAAATTTTTATTTTAGCTATTTTAATGGATTTTGAATATTTAAAATGATTTATTTTAAATAATAACGATTAAAAAATTATTTAAATCGAAGTTAAAACATATATGTATATAATTTAATAATAAAACGGGCTTGAAATGGCGTGGTAGTTTGAAAATTCGATTTTAAATTTCAATTGAATGTACAAAATTGAAAATAAATCGGATTTCTGTAAAACCAGAAATATTTGAATATGTTTAACAATATCTTTCTACTGGATGTGAAAAACCTAGATTTCATAATATAAATTGAAAGTTATGGCCAGTTTAAAATTCATAATAGTAGCTAAGGAATTTATATATATATTAAATATATTTATAGCCCTTAAAATAGCCATTTTGCAAACGACCTTCGTTTTTGATGAAACCGCTTTTGTTGGATCCGGAATGTCAAATTATTATTAGGATTCAAATTTCATAATTTTTGGAATTAATATGTGAGCGTGGTGAATTCAAACGTGTTTGGTCATTTCAGTTTGAATTTAATCGACTGGAAAAAGACCATTTTTCAAACAATCTCCAAATTCGACGAAATTAGTTTTGTTAGGACAGTATCGTCAAAACATAGCTAAATTAATTTTTTCTGTAATTTTTGGAGTCGGTATGTGGCCCCGGTAAATTAAAATGTACGTTTAAATTCAATATATATTGATTTATATTTTAATTTTGATAAAAACAGATCAAAATAGCCGAATTGGCTTATGAAACATATCTCATTGTGTCTGAAGTAGGGGTATTTGGAGAGGAATGACATTCATTGGGTTTAATTTGGAATTAAGGCAAGAAAATTTTCTTTTAAGAAATAACTGAATTAAAATATTAATATAATATAATAGTCTATATATATTTCACTTTCTCTAAACCCAAATCGTTATCCATTTCTACGCCGCCAGGGAATAAATCAATGGCCAAAAAGCTCGATCGTACTTCCTCCATAAACTCCAAATCCGCACCTTAATTCATGAAATTCATAAATACGAAATGAAAGAAAATCTTGAGCTCTTTAGTACGATATGGCTATGATCGGTTATGGTGTTCGATTTCTCGAGAAATCGGTGCTCAAAGCGTTCACAGTCGCGCATGATTTTAGGGAGGAGGACGATGGCGAGTGGGCTGCCTGGCCGGAGCAGGGAGGCGCCAAGTAGGTTGTATCGGTGGTCACTTCTGATCGATAGTCATGGGTCCGGTTGGGGAGCGGTTCCAAGACCTAAGGGGCGAGCCATTTTCTGGAAATAACGAATTGAACGAAGAAGATGGTGGCCTAATTTTATAAACTAAGGAAAGATTAAATTAATTAATTATTATATTGGTTAATGACTTGTTTAAATATTCAAATGTATAATATGCAATATCTTCTTCATACGAGGTCGGAATCCGACGATTTCAGTCGCTTTGGAATCGTGTTGAAGAGCTTTACATTTCAGAGCTGACCAGAACGAAAACAGAGCAACTGGCGGTTTTTCATAAAATTAAACGACCAGTTTAATTTTATTAAAAATAAAATTTTCCAATAAAGACTGACAGAGTGGAAACCAAAGTGAGAACTTCTCACTAAAATCCTTGTACAGTTATTTATTTTATATAAACTGCCATTATTGATTTTTATCAGTTTTAAATTATCACAAATTGTATACGGTGCCTATTAGCCCACCTCTCTCATCCACAGACCATGGACGATTTAATTGATTGTATTGTGATTGTGATGTGAAATGAAAAATATATATATATATGTGTGTGATATGAAATGAAATATATATATATATATATGTGATGTGAAATGAAAAATAAAAATTTACATGCGATATAAAAAATATATATATATGAGACATGGAAAATGTATATGCGATATATATATATATACACACACACGATATGGAAAATATATATGTGATGTGAAAATATATATGCGCTGTATAAATTATATATATGCGTTGTATAAATCATTTATATGCAATATATAAAATGGTCATGTAATGAAAAAAATATTTTTTCACTAAAAATACAATTTTTAATTTATATATGTGATGAACAAAATTGTCATGTATTGAAATAAATATTAAATCGTTAAAAATATAATTTTTAACATGAATATGCAATGAATAAAATTGTCATGTATTGAAATAAATATTGGTTGGTTAAAAATATTATTTTTAACTTATATATAGAATATATAAAATGGTCAGGTAATGGAATAATTATTGGATTGTTAAAAATATTATTTTTAACATATATATACACTGTATAAAATTGTCATGTAATGGAATATTCAATTTTGATTTAAAATTGAAATGGAAATTGGATTCTTTTTAAAATGAATTTATAAACGATTTAAAAAATACGTTTTAAATGGAAATCAATGATATATATATTATATATATTTAATGGCTTGAATTGAACGCGCCGCGCAGCGACCGTTCGCGAATTTCGACCGTTAACTTCAAATTGATGTAATGGAAGATCTGACCGTCGGATTCTCTTAAAATCGGAACCGTTGGGTTCGTGTCGAAAAGAGCTTTCCAATGAATATATGAGATTTAAATTTGAACAGTTGGATTTTAAAATATGTCCAAATCAATTTCAAAAAAGGTCGATATGGATGCAATTCGGTGGCCATAATTGGAAACTGACTGTAAGGGCCTTAATAAAATTATTAAAAATATGGAAAAATTGTGTAAAATTAGAATAAATGTTTTGGAAAGATTATGGATGAAAAATTCCAAGTTTTAAAGGATAAAATTATATTTTTATTGAAATGAACTAGTTAATAACTAGAATAATAATCCAATTATTTTTAGAAATAATAAATTTGATTGAAAATGGTTTAATATAACCAGAGTTTTCCAATTCAAAAATTGGAATGGATTTGAATGGAAATAATCTTCGAAATATTACGATATTGGATTTCGTGATTATACAGATATTGTGAGGAATTTGGAAGATACAGATATCGTTATTCCCAATACGATATCTGTTGGTTTTAGAATTTGATATTGAATATAAGTCGATATAATTTCTGTTTAGAGCCTTATATCTGTTGGTACCAGTCAATAGATCAAACCTTAAATCGCCTCTCTAGGCCCTTTCCATTCAAAAAGAAAATCAAAAAGCCAAGCGGCTTGCCGATTCGGCACATAAAAACTCATATGGAATTTAAATATGTACCTTTTTGTTGGGCACTCAAAATATAAACTTCATTCTCTTCATTCCATACCCGTTTTATACAAACTCATCCAATTCCAATTTATTCCAACTCAATCCGGTCGTTTTGACTCAGTTCTCTAATTTATTCTTTCATTAGCTCTTTTGCCTATTTCATTTTTTAATCGAGCATAACACGTTTAGATAAATTTTAACTTGCTTATAAACCAATTGAATTCCATTTTAATTCAAGTTCCATATTTGATATCGAATATAAATTTACAAACACCTTTTACTTATCCGAAGTCTAATTTCGATTCAAAATTCCATTAACTTTCAACAATTAAAAATATGATTTTTCTTTCAAAAATCAATCCATTTACTCCATTTGAGTTCATACTTATTTTATAACTCAAATGTGGATTTTTCTAATGGAAATTCAAGTTTTATTTGCTTAAAACCCTTTTATTAATTTAAATAAACCATTATGGTTCAATAATAGTTATGGAGCTATTTTTTTTTGAAAATTTTATTTTGACATAACTCAAAATCTATAAGACAAAATCCAAAATTTTCTCTTCCATTAGAAAACTATTATTCAATCGGTCCTGACGATTCTTGTTTCAAAGAATTCCGACTTAAATTGAGTTATATATAATCAATTGAAGTTCGAAACGCCAAATTAAAAACTACCACGCTGCAGCGAGTTCGTTTTAATTATATTTAAATATAAATGTTAACTTTGATTGTTATATAAATTCCAATTACACTTCTTAAATATTAAATACAAGTTAAACCAGTTTACCAAATCTAACTTAATATTTCGACTATTCCTAATCGTCGATTATTTCACTACTCAGTTATAAATCCAACCACACTCCTTTTTTTTTTAAACCAAGAGTACTTATATTACATTGTAAAGGAGTACAAGAGATAAAGGAAAAGCTTAACAAAAAAACTACAACAACTTAACAAATACTATTCAATAACCCAAACGGCCAAAGCTAGAAGAATGGAAGATCAGAAAACCCTCCAGATCTCCAAGCCCAAACATTACACAAAACACTCATCAAAACATAACCAGAAATCCCACAAGGGAGGCCCACAACATCCCCACCAGTTTCAGAACCCAAGATCACCAAAGCAAACTTTCCAACACCAGAAAACCATAAAATCTCATAGCAAGATACCAAATTCAACAGCGACAAGCAAAGTAACTCCAGAAATGAAACCTAAATAGCATAGAGAATCAACTTTATTAACTAATTCTACAAGCACCAGACAGGAACTTACTACTAGCTGAGATACAGAAAGCTCCAATATGACAGCAAAAAGGAGAATTGCACCACCATACACATCTAAGCCACCATTCAACAAATCCAAACAAACACCTTCAAACTTTGACAACACTACAGGAAACACCAAATTTTACATAACAATGAACCCAAAAAAACAAACATCAAAACTTGAAAACCATTCTGCAGAAACAACATTCCAAACTAACGCTAAATTAAATAGAACCCAATATAACTATTTCTTGAAAACACCTCCATGTAATGGCGCGTTTTGTAAGGTATAATAATTAAGTTATTTAATTATTTAAAATAACGAATATATTAAATAAATGATAGTTGAACGTATAAATTATAATAATAATTATAATCAAGCCCGTAA
>JASFAX010006839.1:0-29665 GCA_030737875.1 Allium sativum
GATAGGGTTTTCCCTTATAACAGCCAAAGAATGCTTGATACGTTTAAAACAAATCATTTGATACTATTATAAGTGCATAGTGTATATAACAACTTCAAATCATAAGTATCAATCATAGGCGGCATGGGTACCATATATCATGTCGCCATATATAGGTTTACAAATAAAACCGCAAATGTCACGTATTTGGAAATTGGATTTCCATCTATGAACCGAGGCAAAAGATAGTCCTCAACCGATTCGAGACGCTCTAGCCCGCCCCTCAGGATCAGAGCTCGAGTGACCCTTGGATCGTCAGGGCCGGTCCACACGGAGTGGATTAAAATGCCTGAACATGCGTTTCCCCGCCCTATGGGGCGTAAACGAGCCAACTAAATGACTCCATCGGTTCGAGAACGACCGATCAATCCGAGGCGCCTCGCAACAGCAACAACCACATAAGTCAAACTCGTCAGGGCGTGTAAAACCACTGACGCCACTTCTAGCTAGAAAGAAACGCAAGTCCTCCCTGATGTCCCTCCCGTTTTTGGTTCATACCGGGTGTGAAACTCGCGAAGTAAACGTTACACAAAGCTACGCCACAAAGGCCGTGCTTTGATCATCACCACAAGACTTTGCTTTTCAACAGAAGCCTTGATCATTTGCATCTTAGCATGCCACACAGGCAAACCATCCTATGCAACCGATATCAGTCACACAGAATGAAATCCAATGTCAGACACACAGTCCATTTACACGTCCGTCCTGGGTCTGAACGAAACCGGAGGCACCTAGTACCCCGCATATCCATCGATCTCCAAGTACGTCTGGACGATCACTAACTGTTTCCATCTTCTTGGGTGTACAGCCCAATCAAGATCATCAGTTATCCCCCAAACGACGTGAAGACCTCCGGTCTTCGACCATCGTCTTCATCTTCGACTTATCGTCGTATCAGTTATTCAGAATGGGATAAACCCGGTCTTTCCGAATAACTCGCGTATATTTTAAATAAGTGTTACACAAACACAACATACGCCTCATTCCAATTCATTAGTCACTAACCGTAAATTAATCAAGAGAATAATTTCCCAAATATTAACCCCGAAGGCCGAAACCAACATCAGATCAATATCCAGAAAACCATTCTACTTAGCTAACCGACAGTTAGTTTCTAAATTTCACGTTCAAATCTAATTAAAGATTTAACTATCGCCTGGAGCAAAACTGGTGATACTCCATTCTCGATCTTTTCAATCTAATTAAAGATTCATTAAAACTCCACTTAGTTTTAATCTGTGACTGGGTTAAAGAATCAGTGTCATTTAAAACACGGTTCACGATAAACCCATAGTCACATCCCCTTAATTATCGGGTTAAAGAACAAGTGTTATTTAAAACACTGTCCACGATAAACCCAAAAATCAATATCGATTCAATTCCAATTAAATGTTATTTAATTGGTACACTTCATTAAATCTAAATAAAAAGATTTAATCTTTTCTCAACTGGGTTCAAGAACAGTGTTAGTGAAGACACCATTCACGACAAACCCAAATCACATTCATTAATTATCGGGTTAAAGAACAAGTGTTATTTAAAACACTGTTCACGATAAACCCAAAAATCAATATCCATTCAATTCCAATTAAATATTATTTAATTGGTACCCTTCATTAAATCTAAATAAAAAGATTTAATCTTTTCTCAACTGGGTTCAAGAACAGTGTTAGTGAAGACACCATTCACGACAAACCCAAATCACATTCATTAATTATCGGGTTAAAGAACAAGTGTTATTTAAAACACTGTTCACGATAAACCCAAAAATCAATATCCATTCAATTCCAATTAAATATCATTTAATTGGTACACTTCATTAAATCTAAATAAAAAGATTTAATCTTTTCTCAACTGGGTTCAAGAACAGTGTTAGTGAAGACACCATTCACGACAAACCCAAATCACATTCGATTAATTATCGGGTTAAAGAACAAGTGTTATTTAAAACACTGTTCACGATAAACCCAAAAATCAATACCAATTCAATTCCAATTAAATATCATTTAATTGGTACACTTCATTAAATCTAAATAAAAAGATTTAATCTTTTCTCAACTGGGTTCAAGAACAGTGTTAGTGAAGACACCATTCACGACAAACCCAAATCACATTCGATATTCAATACAAGGCTCTGAATAGAAAATATATCGGCTTATATTCAATATCGAATTCTACGACTAACAAATGTCGTATTGGAAATAACGATATAAATATATATCTTTCAAATTTCCATAACAACACCTGTATAATCACGAATTCCAACATCGAAATATTCCGAAGACAATTTCGATTCAAATCCACTCCAATGCAATCATTGGAAATTTTGGTTATTTTCAAAACCATTTCAAATTCAATTTATTTATTTAAAAATAAATAGAATTATAATTCTAGTTCAAAACTAGTTCATTTCGATAAAAATCTATTTTTATCTTTTCAAATATGGAGTTTTTCATCCCAAACTTTCACAAATCATTTCTTATGATTTTACACAAATTATTACTATTTTTAATAATTTTATCAAGGCCCGTACAGTCGATTTCCAACAACGGCCATCGAACTGCACTTACAGCGACCTTTTTCGAATTTGATTTGGACGTATCTCCAAATCCAACCGTTAGATTTCAAATTTCTAACATTCATTAGAAAGCTCTTTTCGATACGAACCCAACGGTTCCGGTTTTAGGAGAATCCGACGGTCGGATCTCCCGTAATGTCCGTTTGAAATAAATGGTCGAAATTCGCGAACTGCCGCGGCGCGGCGCGTTCTATTCAGGCCATTATATTATATATATAATATATATAATATATATTTCATCGATTTCTATTTAAAACGAATTATATAAATAGTTTTGAATTCGTTTCAAAAACAATTTCAACTTCCTTTTCAATTAAAATAAAAATTGAATTCTTCTTTATAAATTCGTTTTAAAATTCATTTCTATTCAATTCAAATTTCAATTCAATTTGAATTCATTTCAATTTGTTTTCAATTCAATTCGAAATCGTTTTCAATTCAATTCAAAATCGTTTTCAATTCAATTCATTTCGAAATCGCTTAAAATTGATATAAATATCGTTCACGTCAAAATGGCGTCAATCTAATCAACACGGCTTCATAAATTTTCTATTTTCAAATATTCTATTTCAAATATTTCTTTTTCAAATATTTCTTTTTCAAAACTGGAATGAGGCCCAATCAATTACCATATAAAGTTAATTATATGGATTTTCATACAACACATGTATAATAGCCTTGAAAAATAATCAACCATCAACCAAAGTGCACTACACTGTATAAGCATCAAATATAGACATTTAACGCTTATAGCAGCTTGTCAATCAATCGATCGACATATTTAATCAATCAGGATGAGTGAACTTCAAATTTCATCCTAACACCCGTGTGGGGTTTCAAACAATCAAACACATGTTTTATTTGTGCAGTTAGGCGATGTGTAAAATTTATCGACCCAATCAACGTCATTCAAATAGGTGTACATAAACAAACCGTCTGGTTTGTAAATGAATATTTATTTATTCACATTCACGTTAAAAATTATATTTTTAACGGTAACACATTTTATTTTAACATATGAATTTCTATTCAGTTCATTCTTTAAATAAAATGCTATTTTTATTTTTCTAACTTATTTTAGAAAATTTCGGCGGCATAACGGCACGATACCAGAAACGGGACAAGGCCTAGCCTTATCCCCGGTCTAGTGAAGGCCCACGCCATTCACACATCAATCAAATTCATTTCGTTATGCAAACCACAAAATTTGGAGTAAGGGTCTAACCTAGCCTTACTCCTTCGCCTTATAACGGCGCACGTCTAATCCTAACCAACTTATCGATTCGATTTTTCACGCCACAAACCACATTCAAACCAATATCGCAATCAATAACCAAACAGCCAAACAAACAAGTCCATGGTCTGTGGACGATTGTGTCGGGTGCTACTAAGCACCGTCTGCATCCTAGTATATATATATATAACTAGAAAAGTAGAATTTGAGTGAGAAGTTCTCACCTATAGCTATCCTAGCTCCACGGCACTTCACTGATAGAAAACTTCATCGCTATCGCACCTTCGTCATCTTCGTTGCCCGTATTCACTATATATATAAAAATCGAATTTTTACTTCAAAGTTCAATATATAAAAATCGAATTTTTAGTTCAAAGTTCATAGATAAAAATTATATTTTTACTTCGCCATTCAATATAGAAAAATTATATTTTTTACTTCGCTATTCAATATAGAAAAATTATATTTTTACTTCGCTATTCAATATAGAAAAATTATATTTTTACTTCGCTATTCAATATAGAAAAATTATATTTTTACTTCGCTATTCAATATAGAAAAATTATATTTTTACTTCGCTATTCAATATAGAAAAATTATATTTTTTACTTCCATGTTATATAAAAGATTACATTTTTATCACTTACAACATAAAATAAAATTTAGCTTTAAAGTAAATAAAAGAAAAACAGTTTTAAAAATAAAGAAAATTCAGTTTTTTACTTTTAAAAAAAATATGCAGTTTTTTACTAATTTTAAAAAATGCAGTTTTACTTTTTATTCCTTTTTTAAAAATTCTGTTTTGATTTCTTTTAAAAACAGTTTTAAAATCTCTTTTAAAAATTTCTGTTTTTGAAATTTCTGTTTTAAAATCTTTTAAAATTCTGTTTTAAAAACTTAAAACAAAAAATCAGTTTTATATTTCATTTTTAAAACAGTTTTTAAATCAAAAAAAACAGTTTTAATTTTCTGTAAAACAAAACAAAAATCAAAAATAAAAATAAAACCAATTAAACGCTCACCTAGCTCGGCCGTGGCTCGTGGCGTCGGTGGTTCAGGGGTTCGACGAGGTGACGGTGGTTCAGAGGGATGCGAGGGTTTCTGCTTCGATGCGTCGTTCGGTGGGAGGAGGATGTTGCGAGGGCGGCTCAGCGTCAGGCGGTGGCTTCGGCGATGGCTTCCAGGATCGGAGCGGCGGCGCTGGCGATGGCTCGAACGTCAGAGGGCGGCGGCTTCGGGTATTTAGGGTTTCGTCTTCTTTTTTTTTTTTTTTATTTGCTTTGTAAATAACTGAATCGGGGGGGGGGCCATCGAGGAAGAAAAGGGGGGGGGGGAAGTTTAATTTTTTATTATTTTAATTATTTAATTATTTTATTTTAATACAAAAAGTCAACTTTTTCAAACGACCTCTAAACGAGGTCCACCACCTGCCGTCCATAGCGTTTAACCCCCATTCCGAACACAATGGGATATGTATCGTCAGCTGATTCGGCTGTTACAATCAGTTTCCGTTAAATTTACATTTAAATCACTATATTGAATTTTAAACGTACATTTCAAATTACCGGGGTCACATACTAACTAGAAAAATTCCAAAAAAAATATTTTCTAGCTTCGTATTGACGATACGGTCCTAACAAAACTAGTTTCGTCGAATTCTGAGACCGTTAGAAAAATGGCCAATTTCCAGTCGATTAAAATCAACTGAAATGGTCAAAACACGTTTTCTTTTGCCACGCTCACATATTAACTCGAAAAATTATGAAATTTGAAATCTAGCAATAACTCGACCTCACGGACCCAACAAAAGTGGTTTCGTCGAAATCCGAGGACGTTTGCAAAATTGCTATTTTTAAGGGCCTTATATATATAAAAATATATATAAATTCCACAGCGACTATTTCTAATTTTCAACTGGACATACCTTATCATTTCTAAAATGAAATTTCAGTTTGTTAACTTCGTTCCAAAGATATAGTTATACAGATTCAAATATTTCTTGTTTCGTTCAATTCTGACTTATATTGAATTCTGTATATTCATTTGAAATTAGAAATCGAATTTTCGAACTACCGCGCCATTTTCTATTCCTTTTATAATTATATATAATTATTATATATTCTAACGACGACGTATATAATATATACGTCGAATTTCAATTCAAAATAAATTTCTCGTCGATATTATTTAAAATAATTCATTTTAAATAATCTAAATTCGCTAAAATTGCCAAAATAAAAATTTTAAACTGGCCCAGATTTTCCGGGTTGTTACAATCTCCCCCACTTAAAACTTTTCGTCCCCGAAAAGGAACAAAGTCGAAAGTGGTTTGATTATTCAGCTCTACGTTCGATCTGGCTTCCATTCTCCAACTCTTTAGTTTCTGAGAATTTTCAAAATTTCAAAAATTTGGCTAACACCCTAAATTTTTGAAAAATTTCGCCATAACCTCCCCTGCACCGGGAGCATCGGGGAATTTCAAATAGCTTCCCCGGTCCTTCAGATCTCAAAAAGAAAAAGAAAAAGCCAAGCGGCTAGCCAATAGGCTCACAAAATCATCATCACCCAAACAAAACAGGAAATTATGTAGTAAACATGTACCTATTTGTCGGGCAAACAAATTTTATTCTCTGGCTCTAGCCTCCTTGCTATGACCTGTTCAATGATATATATGTATATGCAAGCAGATGCGACCAATTTTCAATATCGTTCAATATTTGATATAATTAGGCTAAACGGCTAAAAATTAGCAAACAAATAACGAAACAACACAAACATCAATCGATTAGTGAATTAGAGTTTCAAATTCATAATTTTGATACATATACTAAAATCATGTTCTTGATGTCAATTCACAACAATGTGTCCTAGCTATATATATAGGTTTGGTTCTCACACCAGTCTAATGGAAATATATAGGTATCACACCTTCGTCACTCGAAAATAAATGCTGATGATGTTTCGAACCACCATCAGAACATCTCCGGGCTACTAGAGTGCGGTCCTATATCTATCCAGTATATTAAAACTTCGAATATACGTTCATGACGCGTATATGCAAAATCTTTATATATTGGAATGTCCATATTCAAAATAAATAGATAATCAAATACGAATAATTGATTTATATTTTCAAAACAAAATTTGTTTTCATTTTAAAAATATACTCTTCACACTCGTTCTAGGATACTACTGATCCTATCTCTAACGAGTCATTCCCATTGGATATTGCTAATCCAATATCTGATGAATTCTTTCGTATGTTTCTAATGTGCCTTGTTCTCTAGCTTTGTAAACCAAAGCTCTGATACCACGTGTAAAGACCCGCAACCTCCCCGTAAAGGGAAGCGTCGGATAGTTCGAGAACAAACCACAACAGAACGCATACAGAAGGACATTTCATTGTATATACAACAATGCATCAGATTACAAGAATATACAGAGTATAAATGAATATTACACCGAAATATCAGAGATTTAAATTACATTTAAATACATAGCAGCGGAAAATAATACAATACACAACTAGAAGCAGATATACGGATACAAAGCTTTCCGGATATCGTTCCAGCTGTAAACCAGGATCCTGTGAATATAAATCTGCAAAACCAAAACTACTAGCTGCCCGTGTCAAAAATAAGGGCACCCAGAGTTTAGGTTAAAACAATAAACTCCAGGTCAGTCATGTGACTGGTGTGAGAACTAAAACAGTTAATCTTTATTTCAAAGTTAGGTAAATCAAGGGACCACGCCGTATAACACGGAACGGGTTTCCTCCCAAGAATACCAGTGCATAAAACAAACAGCGCAATGCTAAATAAAGAAAAAATGAAGCTGTTATAAGACCCAGGTCCTATCACACAATGCAACGCAAGCCGGGGGATAGGGTTTTCCCTTATAACAGCCAAAGAATGCTTGATACGTTTAAAACAAATCATTTGATACTATTATAAGTGCATAGTGTATATAACAACTTCAAATCATAAGTATCAATCATAGGCGGCATGGGTACCATATATCATGTCGCCATATATAGGTTTACAAATAAAACCGCAAATGTCACGTATTTGGAAATTGGATTTCCATCTATGAACCGAGGCAAAAGATAGTCCTCAACCGATTCGAGACGCTCTAGCCCGCCCCTCAGGATCAGAGCTCGAGTGACCCTTGGATCGTCAGGGCCGGTCCACACGGAGTGGATTAAAATGCCTGAACATGCGTTTCCCCGCCCTATGGGGCGTAAACGAGCCAACTAAATGACTCCATCGGTTCGAGAACGACCGATCAATCCGAGGCGCCTCGCAACAGCAACAACCACATAAGTCAAACTCGTCAGGGCGTGTAAAACCACTGACGCCACTTCTAGCTAGAAAGAAACGCAAGTCCTCCCTGATGTCCCTCCCGTTTTTGGTTCATACCGGGTGTGAAACTCGCGAAGTAAACGTTACACAAAGCTACGCCACAAAGGCCGTGCTTTGATCATCACCACAAGACTTTGCTTTTCAACAGAAGCCTTGATCATTTGCATCTTAGCATGCCACACAGGCAAACCATCCTATGCAACCGATATCAGTCACACAGAATGAAATCCAATGTCAGACACACAGTCCATTTACACGTCCGTCCTGGGTCTGAACGAAACCGGAGGCACCTAGTACCCCGCATATCCATCGATCTCCAAGTACGTCTGGACGATCACTAACTGTTTCCATCTTCTTGGGTGTACAGCCCAATCAAGATCATCAGTTATCCCCCAAACGACGTGAAGACCTCCGGTCTTCGACCATCGTCTTCATCTTCGACTTATCGTCGTATCAGTTATTCAGAATGGGATAAACCCGGTCTTTCCGAATAACTCGCGTATATTTTAAATAAGTGTTACACAAACACAACATACGCCTCATTCCAATTCATTAGTCACTAACCGTAAATTAATCAAGAGAATAATTTCCCAAATATTAACCCCGAAGGCCGAAACCAACATCAGATCAATATCCAGAAAACCATTCTACTTAGCTAACCGACAGTTAGTTTCTAAATTTCACGTTCAAATCTAATTAAAGATTTAACTATCGCCTGGAGCAAAACTGGTGATACTCCATTCTCGATCTTTTCAATCTAATTAAAGATTCATTAAAACTCCACTTAGTTTTAATCTGTGACTGGGTTAAAGAATCAGTGTCATTTAAAACACGGTTCACGATAAACCCATAGTCACATCCCCTTAATTATCGGGTTAAAGAACAAGTGTTATTTAAAACACTGTCCACGATAAACCCAAAAATCAATATCGATTCAATTCCAATTAAATGTTATTTAATTGGTACACTTCATTAAATCTAAATAAAAAGATTTAATCTTTTCTCAACTGGGTTCAAGAACAGTGTTAGTGAAGACACCATTCACGACAAACCCAAATCACATTCATTAATTATCGGGTTAAAGAACAAGTGTTATTTAAAACACTGTTCACGATAAACCCAAAAATCAATATCCATTCAATTCCAATTAAATATTATTTAATTGGTACCCTTCATTAAATCTAAATAAAAAGATTTAATCTTTTCTCAACTGGGTTCAAGAACAGTGTTAGTGAAGACACCATTCACGACAAACCCAAATCACATTCATTAATTATCGGGTTAAAGAACAAGTGTTATTTAAAACACTGTTCACGATAAACCCAAAAATCAATATCCATTCAATTCCAATTAAATATCATTTAATTGGTACACTTCATTAAATCTAAATAAAAAGATTTAATCTTTTCTCAACTGGGTTCAAGAACAGTGTTAGTGAAGACACCATTCACGACAAACCCAAATCACATTCGATTAATTATCGGGTTAAAGAACAAGTGTTATTTAAAACACTGTTCACGATAAACCCAAAAATCAATACCAATTCAATTCCAATTAAATATCATTTAATTGGTACACTTCATTAAATCTAAATAAAAAGATTTAATCTTTTCTCAACTGGGTTCAAGAACAGTGTTAGTGAAGACACCATTCACGACAAACCCAAATCACATTCGATATTCAATACAAGGCTCTGAATAGAAAATATATCGGCTTATATTCAATATCGAATTCTACGACTAACAAATGTCGTATTGGAAATAACGATATAAATATATATCTTTCAAATTTCCATAACAACACCTGTATAATCACGAATTCCAACATCGAAATATTCCGAAGACAATTTCGATTCAAATCCACTCCAATGCAATCATTGGAAATTTTGGTTATTTTCAAAACCATTTCAAATTCAATTTATTTATTTAAAAATAAATAGAATTATAATTCTAGTTCAAAACTAGTTCATTTCGATAAAAATCTATTTTTATCTTTTCAAATATGGAGTTTTTCATCCCAAACTTTCACAAATCATTTCTTATGATTTTACACAAATTATTACTATTTTTAATAATTTTATCAAGGCCCGTACAGTCGATTTCCAACAACGGCCATCGAACTGCACTTACAGCGACCTTTTTCGAATTTGATTTGGACGTATCTCCAAATCCAACCGTTAGATTTCAAATTTCTAACATTCATTAGAAAGCTCTTTTCGATACGAACCCAACGGTTCCGGTTTTAGGAGAATCCGACGGTCGGATCTCCCGTAATGTCCGTTTGAAATAAATGGTCGAAATTCGCGAACTGCCGCGGCGCGGCGCGTTCTATTCAGGCCATTATATTATATATATAATATATATAATATATATTTCATCGATTTCTATTTAAAACGAATTATATAAATAGTTTTGAATTCGTTTCAAAAACAATTTCAACTTCCTTTTCAATTAAAATAAAAATTGAATTCTTCTTTATAAATTCGTTTTAAAATTCATTTCTATTCAATTCAAATTTCAATTCAATTTGAATTCATTTCAATTTGTTTTCAATTCAATTCGAAATCGTTTTCAATTCAATTCAAAATCGTTTTCAATTCAATTCATTTCGAAATCGCTTAAAATTGATATAAATATCGTTCACGTCAAAATGGCGTCAATCTAATCAACACGGCTTCATAAATTTTCTATTTTCAAATATTCTATTTCAAATATTTCTTTTTCAAATATTTCTTTTTCAAAACTGGAATGAGGCCCAATCAATTACCATATAAAGTTAATTATATGGATTTTCATACAACACATGTATAATAGCCTTGAAAAATAATCAACCATCAACCAAAGTGCACTACACTGTATAAGCATCAAATATAGACATTTAACGCTTATAGCAGCTTGTCAATCAATCGATCGACATATTTAATCAATCAGGATGAGTGAACTTCAAATTTCATCCTAACACCCGTGTGGGGTTTCAAACAATCAAACACATGTTTTATTTGTGCAGTTAGGCGATGTGTAAAATTTATCGACCCAATCAACGTCATTCAAATAGGTGTACATAAACAAACCGTCTGGTTTGTAAATGAATATTTATTTATTCACATTCACGTTAAAAATTATATTTTTAACGGTAACACATTTTATTTTAACATATGAATTTCTATTCAGTTCATTCTTTAAATAAAATGCTATTTTTATTTTTCTAACTTATTTTAGAAAATTTCGGCGGCATAACGGCACGATACCAGAAACGGGACAAGGCCTAGCCTTATCCCCGGTCTAGTGAAGGCCCACGCCATTCACACATCAATCAAATTCATTTCGTTATGCAAACCACAAAATTTGGAGTAAGGGTCTAACCTAGCCTTACTCCTTCGCCTTATAACGGCGCACGTCTAATCCTAACCAACTTATCGATTCGATTTTTCACGCCACAAACCACATTCAAACCAATATCGCAATCAATAACCAAACAGCCAAACAAACAAGTCCATGGTCTGTGGACGATTGTGTCGGGTGCTACTAAGCACCGTCTGCATCCTAGTATATATATATATAACTAGAAAAGTAGAATTTGAGTGAGAAGTTCTCACCTATAGCTATCCTAGCTCCACGGCACTTCACTGATAGAAAACTTCATCGCTATCGCACCTTCGTCATCTTCGTTGCCCGTATTCACTATATATATAAAAATCGAATTTTTACTTCAAAGTTCAATATATAAAAATCGAATTTTTAGTTCAAAGTTCATAGATAAAAATTATATTTTTACTTCGCCATTCAATATAGAAAAATTATATTTTTTACTTCGCTATTCAATATAGAAAAATTATATTTTTACTTCGCTATTCAATATAGAAAAATTATATTTTTACTTCGCTATTCAATATAGAAAAATTATATTTTTACTTCGCTATTCAATATAGAAAAATTATATTTTTACTTCGCTATTCAATATAGAAAAATTATATTTTTTACTTCCATGTTATATAAAAGATTACATTTTTATCACTTACAACATAAAATAAAATTTAGCTTTAAAGTAAATAAAAGAAAAACAGTTTTAAAAATAAAGAAAATTCAGTTTTTTACTTTTAAAAAAAATATGCAGTTTTTTACTAATTTTAAAAAATGCAGTTTTACTTTTTATTCCTTTTTTAAAAATTCTGTTTTGATTTCTTTTAAAAACAGTTTTAAAATCTCTTTTAAAAATTTCTGTTTTTGAAATTTCTGTTTTAAAATCTTTTAAAATTCTGTTTTAAAAACTTAAAACAAAAAATCAGTTTTATATTTCATTTTTAAAACAGTTTTTAAATCAAAAAAAACAGTTTTAATTTTCTGTAAAACAAAACAAAAATCAAAAATAAAAATAAAACCAATTAAACGCTCACCTAGCTCGGCCGTGGCTCGTGGCGTCGGTGGTTCAGGGGTTCGACGAGGTGACGGTGGTTCAGAGGGATGCGAGGGTTTCTGCTTCGATGCGTCGTTCGGTGGGAGGAGGATGTTGCGAGGGCGGCTCAGCGTCAGGCGGTGGCTTCGGCGATGGCTTCCAGGATCGGAGCGGCGGCGCTGGCGATGGCTCGAACGTCAGAGGGCGGCGGCTTCGGGTATTTAGGGTTTCGTCTTCTTTTTTTTTTTTTTTATTTGCTTTGTAAATAACTGAATCGGGGGGGGGCCATCGAGGAAGAAAAGGGGGGGGGGGGAAGTTTAATTTTTTATTATTTTAATTATTTAATTATTTTATTTTAATACAAAAAGTCAACTTTTTCAAACGACCTCTAAACGAGGTCCACCACCTGCCGTCCATAGCGTTTAACCCCCATTCCGAACACAATGGGATATGTATCGTCAGCTGATTCGGCTGTTACAATCAGTTTCCGTTAAATTTACATTTAAATCACTATATTGAATTTTAAACGTACATTTCAAATTACCGGGGTCACATACTAACTAGAAAAATTCCAAAAAAAATATTTTCTAGCTTCGTATTGACGATACGGTCCTAACAAAACTAGTTTCGTCGAATTCTGAGACCGTTAGAAAAATGGCCAATTTCCAGTCGATTAAAATCAACTGAAATGGTCAAAACACGTTTTCTTTTGCCACGCTCACATATTAACTCGAAAAATTATGAAATTTGAAATCTAGCAATAACTCGACCTCACGGACCCAACAAAAGTGGTTTCGTCGAAATCCGAGGACGTTTGCAAAATTGCTATTTTTAAGGGCCTTATATATATAAAAATATATATAAATTCCACAGCGACTATTTCTAATTTTCAACTGGACATACCTTATCATTTCTAAAATGAAATTTCAGTTTGTTAACTTCGTTCCAAAGATATAGTTATACAGATTCAAATATTTCTTGTTTCGTTCAATTCTGACTTATATTGAATTCTGTATATTCATTTGAAATTAGAAATCGAATTTTCGAACTACCGCGCCATTTTCTATTCCTTTTATAATTATATATAATTATTATATATTCTAACGACGACGTATATAATATATACGTCGAATTTCAATTCAAAATAAATTTCTCGTCGATATTATTTAAAATAATTCATTTTAAATAATCTAAATTCGCTAAAATTGCCAAAATAAAAATTTTAAACTGGCCCAGATTTTCCGGGTTGTTACATATTTCAAAGTTTATTTCAAATTCTATTTTGAAATTCCATATTCAAATTTCTACTTGAATTCCTATATTCAATTCCATGTTCAAATTCAATACTTGAATTTCTATTTCAAATCTCTATTCAAATTTCATATTTGAATTCCATTTCAAATCTCTATCCAAATTTCATATTTGAATTCTTCTTTGAAATTCTATATTTCAAATTCTATTCAATTCTTCTTTGAAATTTTATATTTCAAAGTCTGTTTCTATTTGAATTCTTATATCCAATTTCTTTAAACAAGTCTCGACTTCAATTCCTTTTGAAATAGATATTTCTATTTTTCTTTGAAGATAGATTTCCCATTCCAATTTCACACTCGTATTTCTATTTCTGAATTATCAAATGATAATTCTTTTCACTTCATTTATAACTTAGTTATAAAAGAACTATTTATAAACTTCGTTTATAAAGAAACTACTTGTTTTATTTCAAAACAAGTTTATACTTTTATTCCCATTTAAAATTCAAATTCTATTTAAAAATAGCATTTTCCCTTTTAAATCTCCAATATCCTTCCATGATATTTATATAAATTAACACTTCAGCCCAGTGATAATTTAAACAACCAAATCAATCAATTTCCAATCATTTGATTTTAACACATCATATATGAATATATGTGAAATCAAACAAACAACAAACAAATAATATATTTTTGAGGAATCCAGTTGGATCCCTCCAACCTGTTTTCCTGCATCCACAGATGTTAGCACATAAATAATACCCATTCTGCTTTGTGGCAGAATATCGCGGTATAGAAGGTCATCCACTAATCATAGCGTGGGGCGTATAGGGTAATCATCCGCTATGAAACTGCGGGCATCCGCTAATGAGACTGCGGGAATCCAACCAATCAATCAACCCAATATATATATATATAATAGCCTAAATAACTAATATATATAAAGCAAGCAGAAAAATCCAAACGAGCAACAACAATTATTTTTAACGAAATAAAAATAATTATAAATAAAAGGTGAGTGAGATTTACTCACCAGATTTTCGTTTTGCTGAATATCCCTTTATTTTCCATATCGTCGACTATGAATCGTCTTGAATAAATTTTATTTTGTACCTACAGTTATTTAATTTAATTTATCGCTTAAACCCTATTCATTTCAAATTGACTACTAACATTAATAATTTAATCATTCTATGAAATTCAAAATTTCATAAAAACAAATACCTTATGCCTTTCAAACCCCTCGACCAAATCGACGAAGTATGCTCCGCTAACAACCGATCAACTTGACCAAAAACAACACAAAATACTGCTCATTTCTATCTTGACAATTCATCAAACACCTTCCAGTCAATCTCCGGTTCACTGTCTTACAACCAACGGTCTCAGCTCCTCTCACATTCCTCCCAGAAATCACGGATCGAACATCCCAAACCTTTCACAGTCGAACTCCTCAAATCCCAATACCGAACTCCAGATGACGCTAACCCTCACTGTCGCCCCCTTCATCCAACCATAATCGCTAGCCCCTCGTCAGTTGCAGTCGGGCTTCAGAACTACGAGATCTCAGACAAGAGAACCCATCGCGCACCCCTTTTCCGAAATCGCGAGCTCCCCCTGGGTGGTTTCGAGCTTCTGAGGACTCAAAAAAATCAATCGCGGTTTGCGATTTTGCTTAGATTTCATTCTTCATTTTTTTATTTGAGTCCGCTTTTGATCACCGAGGAAAAGAAATGGAGGAAAGGGAAATCCAATTGTCAGTGGTTTTTGATATCGAAAGGAATACGAGGGCGAGCTTGAATATATACACGCGAATGAGGGAACAAATCGTACGAGGAAATTAAATCATGTTTCTTAGGTCTTTAAGGAGGGAGACATTACGGAAATGAGCATTAAAGGAGGAGACAGAACAGTTTGCTCGAGAAAATAAAGCAGTTGCGTGATTTGATAAATTAGGTCGGCCTGCCTACTTAAGGACAGCCTTATAAATATAAAATAAATTTTGATTTTAATTTAATAACTTAAATTATCTCATGGTCTCCGAACCATTATTTTCACTTGACGATCGACATCTCTAAGTTATACTGATATTCTGAAATTAACGGATCTGATTCTACAATTAAATTTGACTATATAGAAAAGATAACGATTTAAATTAACGATTTAAACTAAATTAGATTCACCATATAAATTGATTCCAAACAATTCAATTTATAGAAAATAAATTTTTATTATCATTCTAATTCAATACAGAATTTTATATTAGTCAACTGAATTGTTTCAGTTCAGTTTTAACTCTGAATTCACTTGTTACCATTCATATCAAATATATAAAATTCATTTACATTTATAATTCGGTATTTAAAACAAATTTAAATGTTTGTTATAAATCGACGAAAAATCCGGGATGTTACATTCCTTCCCCCTTAAAAGAATTTCGTCCCCGAAATTACTAAGGCAGAAGAAATGCTACAAACCCGTTAATTTTTAAATAGCCCACTTTGTTATAACTCAGTATTTTCATATTCTATAATTCAAGTCCGATACAACTTTAGGCTTTCATGGGAATATTCAATTTCAGTTCATTTAACTAATTTCCATCATTTCAATTTAATTAACTTGCTTAAGTTAGATTTAGACTCCAGAACTCAAATTCCCGGTCTTTATTTCAAATTCCTTTTTAAATCATACAAACATATATTTATTTCCATTTCAAATTAAAAATATTTGAATTTTCCAAAATAATTTATTTTCTGAAATAAATTTCCATTGGAAATCTCATTAAGGTAGCAATCATCACTTAGAAACTCGAAAATAAATACAAATGATGTGGCCATCATCATCTGAATTATTTTCCAGCCACTGAAGTGAGTTCAGTGCTTTATTATTTCAAAATCCATCTAAAATGATTTTCTTTCAAATCCTTCTAAAACAAATCTATTTAAATATACTTTGAAAAATATTTTTCAACTTCCCAGGATTTAAATTCCAAATTCTGCTTTGAAATCAAATTTTAATTCGTCTCATTTGTATATTTAATTCTTATACAAATTCTATTTGGTTATAAATAACCATTCTAAGTTTATAATCTCATTTGATTATAAAATCAATGTCCAACACATCCATATAATAATAATTCTAGAAAATTATTCCTTCTATATCAAAATAGAAATTTTGGGTAAAATTATTTCATTTACCCTCTTTAAAACAATACTGTGTCGAATTTCTCTGTCCAAGTGTTTACAAACTCCTATCGACGTCGTGGCGTCCCACGATTCGACCAGAATTCATAAACTACTCAACAGACAAGCCAACACAATATAAAACAAATTTTATATCAACTTACAAATACGCTCTCTCATATATACACTCAACTCATTCTAGGGTACTACTGACCCTATCTCTAATGAGCACATGCCACACAAGCCTAGGTGTTCGCTCAACCTAAGCTCTGATACCAACTGAAACGACCCGCAAATCCGAGCTATCTGAGTTGACTAAATACAACACACGTCCAACCCAAATAACACAGAAATACGAACCATTAATAGAAAGAAGCTAGAGGGTGAGAATAGATGAGATAGAAACTTAGAATAGAAGAAGAAGAAGAACATAAACACAACACAGAACCTCACATCGCAGCGGAATAAAATATAATATATAGAATAGCTTCTGAAATACAAATTTTTGACTGTATATACATACATCACTATCAGAGTACACACTTACAATACAGCGGAAATAACACTAGATAACTAACGCTGAAGCCTCCTGCTCCCAGCTCCTCCAAATGAATCTGTGAAATCCCGACTACTTGACTGCCCGTACAAATTTGGGCACCCAAGAGTTTAGGGAAACAAAACAAAATAAACTCTGGGTCAGTCATGGGACTGGTGTGAGTAAACTCCAACCACTTGTTTAACTTTTAAAAACTCTTTTCGAAAGGAAAGATAATAGTAAGACCAGCCCACACATAAACACGGACGGGTTTTTACCTTACTATAACCCAAAACACTTTGATACGAAAATCCAGTGATATTATAATAATGTCTACATCAAGTAAATAACCAAATAGCAGAACGCTTGCATCTCACGCTCCACATATATAGTATAAGATCAAAAACCGCATGGCGCTTATTGGAGATTGGATTTCCAACATGACAAGGTATGGAACCACCTTCCGCTAGTGTATCTCTAGAGAGGAATACACTGGGTTCAACAAGAACATCTTGTAACCCGGCCCACACATGACCGACCACTCATTTCGCTTGAGTGTATCGAATGTATATCACCAACGGTTGGGATCAGCAACCGTCTCCCGACTGGGACAGCATCGAATAGAATAAGAAATTAAATGAACCTCTAGATAGGTGATTATACATCCTAATGGGTGCGACCCACATAGCCATGCTGCCTGCCCGATTTTTGTCCTTTCCCGGTTGTTGAGGCCTGAGGCTACGAATACTTACCATTCATTGATAGCACAATCACTTTGAATGCCACATTGTCAGATCCGTTAATCACTAGTTGAGTTTGCACAAATATTATGGATATTATGCTAAGGGATAAATACGTTGCAACCATATATATTTATACAGACCAACCCATTTGATCATTGGAAATACTCTGTCAGACATTCGTCCATTTACGTTCGTTCTGGGATTGAACGAAACCGAAGGCACTATTTCTATTAATAGAAAGAGTCCTTGCACTTTACTCCGTCTTCAATATATTCAGCATACTTGGTTCGCAACGCTTATGCCGATACGGAGTGGTTCTTCGGATAATAATCCAACCGGTCTCTCCATATTGACAACGATGGTCAAAACTTCGATAGTCTGTGATTTAACTATCGAATAAAAACAAGTGTTCATCCAACATATCAAACAAATCACTGGGCTCTTTAATTAATATTTCATTAATTAAATCTCTTCTACATTCTCTTATCAATATTTGTTAACCAAATATTTCAATAATCATCTTGGCATCCTATGCCATTTGGAAAACGTTTCCAAATATCAACTTCTTTTATTTTCTATATATTAGAAAATATCTTTATTTGCAATTGGAAACAATTCCAATCACTTATCTCTATTCCGACTATTTTAATTATACTCAGGAAATATTTACTTTTATATTTCCAAAATTCCATCACTTGGGTTTAAAACGAATGTTGTGTAAAACATCGTTACGACAACCTAAAATATTTTATTCAACTAACTCTTTTTCAAACACTTCTCTTCGAGACTGGATCTTGTTATTTATCCATTAAAAATGAAATCAATCAAGTTGGGGTAAAATTACCTCTCAGACCTTAACTGAAAACATCCTCAACTTCAAAACGGCAAAACCACTTACCTCGAATAAACACACTATACAATCCAATTGTTCATTTTTTAAAACATGTATAAAGTTCGCTTTCTATTTCTAATTTATAGATTTCCCTTTTTGTTTACAATATTCGATTTTTATATTCACTTACCTATCGAATTCTATACGTCGATACAATGATTTCTAACTATCAAAATATCTTAAAAATATTCTAACTCCTTAAATTTCCGGAAAAATTCGCCATAACCTCCCCTGTATCGGGAGCATCGGGAAATTTCAAATAGCTTCCCCGGTCCTTTTAATCTCAAAAAGAAAAAAGAAAAAGCCAAGCGGCTTGCCGATACGGCGCATAAAATCTCATATATGAATTAAACATGTACCTTTTTGTCGGGCACTAAATTTATAGACTTCATATACTTCACATCAACCCTGCTTACACATGTTTACCTGTTTGCAATTCAATTCAACTCAATCCAATCGTTTGAATTCAGTTTTGCCCATTTATTCTTTTATTAGCTATTTTGCCTATTCCACTTCTAGGTTTGAACATAACACGTTCAAATAAAATGTTTAACTTTCTCACAACCAATTTGAATTTCAATTTCAATTCTAGTTTCCTTTTTGATTTCGAATATAAATTTTTAAATCGAATTTACTTATTCAAACCCCAATATCCATTCGAAATCTCATTAACTAATTTCTATTCAATTTAGTTAATTCTATTCAATAAATCAAAATCTGGTTTCTGTTTCAAAAATCATATTTATCTACACAACTTGAATTCGCATATATTTTACAACTCAACTCTGAGATTTTCTAAATAGAAAATTCGGATTTTTTTCCCGCTTAAAATCCTTTTATAACATTAAATAAACCATTATGGTTTTAAAACAATTCTGGCGCTGCTTTTCTGAAAATTTGATTTTGATATAACTCAAAATCTATTTGACAAAATCCAGATTTTTCTCTTCCATTAGAAAACTATTATCAAATCGGTCCTGACGTTTCTTGTTTCGAAGAATTCCGACTTCAATTGCGTTCTGTATACTCAATTGAAGTTCGAATCGCCAATTTACGAACTGCATCGCTGCGGCGAGTTCGTTTTAATTATATTTATATATACAAACTTTTAAAGTTCGTTAGATGAATTCAACTCCCTTCTAATATATATATATATATATATATATATATATTCCAAATTCCATTTGAATCTTTACATTTCAAATTCCATAATTTTAAATCCTGTATTCAAATCCCATTTGAAATCCTTTATTCGAATTCCATTTCAAATCCTTTATTCGAATTCCATTTCAAATCCTCTATTTAATTTCCACCTTAATTCAACTCCTTTTCGAATTTCTATATTTGAAATTCATACTTGAATTTAAATATCCAAACTCCATTTAAATTTCTATTTGAAATTCTAAATGTTTCAAATTCCATTTTTCTCCCAATATTTCAAATTACATTTTCTTTTATTTGAAATTCCATTTTTGAATTTCCTTTATTCCAATCCCATTTGAATTTCTTTGAATTCAAATTCTATTTCAATTCCCTTGAATTCAAATTCTATTTCAAAACTATTTGGATTTCCTATTTTGAAATCCTATTTCAATCCTACCTTGAAATCCTATTTCAAAGTTTATTTCAAATTCTATTTTGAAATTCCATATTCAAATTTCTACTTGAATTCCTATATTCAATTCCATGTTCAAATTCAATACTTGAATTTCTATTTCAAATCTCTATTCAAATTTCATATTTGAATTCCATTTCAAATCTCTATCCAAATTTCATATTTGAATTCTTCTTTGAAATTCTATATTTCAAATTCTATTCAATTCTTCTTTGAAATTTTATATTTCAAAGTCTGTTTCTATTTGAATTCTTATATCCAATTTCTTTAAACAAGTCTCGACTTCAATTCCTTTTGAAATAGATATTTCTATTTTTCTTTGAAGATAGATTTCCCATTCCAATTTCACACTTGTATTTCTATTTCTGAATTATCAAATGATAATTCTTTTCACTTCATTTATAACTTAGTTATAAAAGAACTATTTATAAACTTCGTTTATAAAGAAACTACTTGTTTTATTTCAAAACAAGTTTATACTTTTATTCCCATTTAAAATTCAAATTCTATTTAAAAATAGCATTTTCCCTTTTAAATCTCCAATATCCTTCCATGATATTTATATAAATTAACACTTCAGCCCAGTGATAATTTAAACAACCAAATCAATCAATTTCCAATCATTTGATTTTAACACATCATATATGAATATATATGAAATCAAACAAACAACAAACAAATAATATATTTTTGAGGAATCCAGTTGGATCCCTCCAACCTGTTTTCCTGCATCCACAGATGTTAGCACATAAATAATACCCATTCTGCTTCGTGGCAGAATATCGCGGTATAGAAGGTCATCCACTAATCATAGCGTGGGGCGTATAGGGTAATCATCCGCTATGAAACTGCGGGCATCCGCTAATGAGACTGCGGGAATCCAACCAATCAATCAACCCAATATATATATATATATAATAGCCTAAATAACTAATATATATAAAGCAAGAAGAAAAATCCAAACGAGCAACAACAATTATTTTTAACGAAATAAAAATAATTATAAATAAAAGGTCAGTGAGATTTACTCACCAGATTTTCGTTTTGCTGAATATCCCTTTATTTTCCATATCGTCGGCTATGAATCGTCTTGAATAAATTTTATTTTGTACCTACAGTTATTTAATTTAATTTATCGCTTAAACCCTATTCATTTCAAATTGACTACTAACATTAATAATTTAATCATTCTATGAAATTCAAAATTTCATAAAAACAAATACCTTATGCCTTTCAAACCCCTCGACCAAATCGACGAAGTATGCTCCGCTAACAACCGATCAACTTGACCAAAAACAACACAAAATACTGCTCATTTCTATCTTGACAATTCATCAAACACCTTCCAGTCAATCTCCGGTTCACTGTCTTACAACCAACGGTCTCAGCTCCTCTCACATTCCTCCCAGAAATCACGGATCGAACTTCCTAAACCTTTCACTGTCGAACTCCTCAAATCCCAATACCGAACTCCAGATGACGCTAACCCTCACTGTCGCCCCCTTCATCCGACCATAATCGCGAGCCCCTCGTCAGTTGCAGTCGGGCTTCAGAACTACGAGATCTCAGACAAGAGAACCCATCGCGCACCCCTTTTCCGAAATCGCGAGCTCCCCCTGGGTGGTTTCGAGCTTCTGAGGACTCAAAAAAATCAATCGCGGTTTGCGATTTTGCTTAGATTTCATTCTTCATTTTTTAATTGGAGTCCGCTTTTGATCACCGAGGAAAAGAAATGGAGGAAAGGGAAATCCAATTGTCAGTGGTTTTTGAGATCGAAAGGAATGCGAGGGCGAGCTTGAATATATACACGCGAATGAGGGAACAAATCGTACGAGGAAATTAAATCATGTTTCTTAGGTCTTTAAGGAGGGAGACATTACGGAAATGAGCATTAAAGGAGGAGACAGAACAGTTTGCTCGAGAAAATAAAGCAGTTGCGCGATTTGATAAATTAGGTCGGCCTGCCTACTTAAGGACAACCTTATAAATATAAAATAAATTTTGATTTTAATTTAATAACTTAAATTATCTCATGGTCTCCGAACCATTATTTTCACTTGACGATCGACATCTCTAAGTTATACTGATATTCTGAAATTAACGGATCTGATTCTACAATTAAATTTGACTATATAGAAAAGATAACGATTTAAATTAACGATTTAAACTAAATTAGATTCACCATATAAATCGATTCCAAACAATTCAATTTATAGAAAATAAATTTTTATTATCGTTCTAATTCAATACAGAATTTTATATTAGTCAACTGAATTGTTTCAGTTCAGTTTTAACTCTGAATTCACTTGTTACCATTCATATCAAATATATAAAATTCATTTACATTTATAATTCGGTATTTAAAACAAATTTAAATGTTCGTTATAAATCGACGAAAAATCCGGGATGTTACACCTACAATCGAAACCGCATGATGTCGTATTGGAAGTTGGATTTCCATCTATGAACCAAGGCAAGGGATCGTGCTTACCGAATTCGAGACAATCTAGCCCATGTCTTAGGAAACAACTGCAACTGCACCTAGGAGCGCCAGGGCCGGTCCACAAAAACTTTAGTTGATTAGTTATGCTTGAACAATACGTTTCCCTGCCCTATGGGGCATAAAATGTGAGCCGCTAGGGACTTAATATCTAAGGCACCTCATTCCATCATCCACATAAGTAAAATGTCTGGGCTCCATACCATGACACCACTCCTAGCTAGAAAGAGATGCATGTCCTCCCTGGGGTCCTTCTCCTGTTTCTTGTTTATATCGGGGTGTGAGGCTTGCGAAGTAACGCTATAGACAAAGCTATGCCTAAATAAGCTGTGCTTTGATCATCAACCACAAGGCTCTTCTTCTCAACAAAAGCCTTGGTCATTTGCATCTTAGCATGCCACATTGACAATCCATACCATACCATTGATTTCTGCCAATATATAACCTCTAAGCTCGTACATCTCAAATAAGGGTGTTAAGAAAGAGAATAAATTATCCGCCACCAAACAGATATATATTTAGCAGAGATCAACGAACACAACATAAAGGAATACAACGTCAGACATACCATCCATTTACAAGTCCGTTCTGGGTCTGAATGAAACCAGAGGCACCTTATTCCTCATCCCATATGTCTAATACATGATAGAGGTCCTCGCATATCCGTCGATCTCCAAGTACGATTGGATGATCACCACTTATTACCTTGTCTTGGGTGTAGGACCCAATCAAGACATTAGTAATTATCCAAACGATGTGAAGATCTCCGGTCTTCAACCACCGTCTTCATCTTCGACTTTGAATCGTCTTAGTAATTATTCAGAATGGGTTAAATCTGGTCTTTTCGAATAACTCGCGTATTTTATAATCAATAATCAAGTGTTATAAAAACACATCATATGCCTCATTCCAATTCACAATATTCTTTTAATAAAATATTCCCATTATTAGGGAAAGGTTCCCATTAATTTTATCAAAGATAAATTTATTCTTTAATCTTCCTTTGGATATTCATTTCAAAAGAATGTATTTTATCCTTTATCAATTCTAAACCAAATTAAGGTTTATTAACTAGTCGGGATTGGCGAACCTTAACGAAATAATCATTTATTTATATTTTTCACATGCCAACCCATTTATCCCATTCTCATTTTAATCTAATTAAAGATTCATTTAAAACTCTAGTTTAGTTTTAATCACAAAAATCATTACTTAATGATTATCCAGATTTCAGGAAATAAACTTTGTTTTTACTTGTGTTAAAGAACTAGTGTCCTTTAAAACACAGTTCACGATAAACCCAAATCATTCTCCATAAAATGGAATTTACATGGAAAACAGATCAATATATATTCGATATAAATTTCTGTATCAGACTAATAATATAAATGGAATAGCAGCAAGGCCTTTTAAATTCCATATATAGTAACGGTCTTCTTTTACAGAAGCTCATCTCGATTATTATTAAATCAAATTGCCTTCAATTCCAATTTATTCAATTAATTTGGAAAACTTTACTTTAGAAAAATTTCCTTTTAAATCTTAATAAAAGATTTATAATTTCCATTTAAACCTTAACACAAGATTTATAAATTACATTTAAATCTTAATAAAAGATTTATAAATTCCATATTTTATTTTCACTATTAATTGGGTATAAAGAACAAATGTCGTTTAAAACATAGTTCATTTCGATAAAAATACATTTTTATCTTTTCAAATATAAATTTTTTTAATCAAAAATATTTCCAAATTATTAATTATGATTTTTCATAATTTTTCCCATATTTTAAATAATTTTATTAAGGCCCGTATAGTCGGTTTCCGACTAAGGCCACCGAACTTCATTCATAGTGACCTTTTCAAATTTGATTTGGACATACTTCCAAATCCAAATGTTAGATTTCAAACTTCTTATATTCATTGGAAAGCTCTTTTCGATACGAACCCAATAGTTACGGTTTTAGGAGAATCCGATGGTCGGATCTCCCATTACGCCAATTTGAAGTTAATGGTCGAAATTCGCGAACGGTCGCTGCATGGCGCGTTCTATTCAGGCCATATATATAATATATAATATATATATATATATAAATTATATATTTCGTCAATTTCCTTTAAAACGTATTTTATAAATCGTTTATAAAATCATTTTAAAACGATTATAACTTCATTTTAAATTTTAAATCAAAATTGCACATTTTATATCTTTATCATACTAAAATGATAATATTTTCAAAATATTAAATTTTGAAATCTCCTCTTGTCGATATTCTTTATAAAATGAATAAAATCGATCGATAAAAAGGCCGTTTAACTACATATCTATTTTTATTATTGAAATTTTTTATTCAACACATGGATATTTTATATGGTTTATACATTCAATAAAAATGACATTTTTATTGTTCAAATATTTTGATTGTTCAAATATTTTTATTCTCCTTAACATGTTAAAGGTGACATTTTAATGTACAAAAATATAATTCAACAAATGAATTTTTTTTTTCATTAACAAGTTAAAGGTGACATTTTTATGTAACAAAAATGTATTTCAACATATGATTATTTTACTTTCATTAACAATTTAAAGGTGACATTTTTATGTAACAAAATTGTATTTCAACATATGATTATTTTATTTTCATTAACAAGTTAAAGGTGACATTTTTACGTAACAAAATTGTATTTCAACATATGATTATTTTATTTTCATTAACAAGTTAAAGGTGACATTTTTATGTAACAAAAATGTATTTCAACATATGATTATTTTATTTTCATTAACAAGTTAAAGGTGACATTTTTATGTAATAAAAATGTATTTCAACATAAGATTACTTTATTTTCATTAACAAGTTAAAGGTGACATTTTTATGTAACAAAAATATAATTCAACAATCGATTATTTTATATTCATTTACATGTCAAAGGTGACATTTTTATGTAACAAAAATGTATTTTCACACATGATTGTTTTATTCTCATTCATACAATAAAAATGTGATTTTTTTTATTGTTAAAACATTTTATTTTAAAATATTCTTTATTTTAAAATATTCTTTATTTAAAAAGTCCTTTATTTAAAAATGTTCTTTATTTGTGAATCGGAGTGCGACTCAATAAATTACCATATAATTTAAGTTATATAGATTTCATACATCGCATGTATGCAACACTAATGACAAATAATCAACAAATAATCCTTTCACATCCAGAGTGAAATTTACAACTGTGTGAGCATTAAAATAAATAAATAACATTCATCATAGGTTGTCAATCCATCTATTGACGTACAACTAAATATTGGGACCAGTGTATGTCAAGTATCATCCTAATACCCGAGTGGGGTTGTAAAAACCAGAACTTCCCCGTGAAGGAATGTGACGATCCCAAAACCCCGTGCCACGGTGTTAAGGATAATCATTGGAATATAACACATTAATCATCATTAGCAGAGTACAGATAATAGCATAAAACAAGAAATAGAATAATTTACACAAATATTACAGCGAAATCATATATATATATATATATCACCACATCAGAGAGCACAGTGCAGGATACTACTTAGTGCATAATAATACATAGTCAGTCTACATTGCCTACGGCGGAATCATACATAAAGATTACATAAGCTAAACATCAGTCTACATCGCCTATGGCGGAATCATAATACATATACAATAATGGCGGAAAAGTCACAGTCATCACAATGTAGTCAAGCTTCGCCATGAGTCCAAAAGTGCACCTCTACTGCGGTGCCAAGCCAAAATATGTCAGCTACCTGTAACTAGGCTGCCCATGTGAAAATGAGGGCACCCGAGTTTGCAAGGTGAAACAAACTACGAGTCAGTCATGGGACTGGTATGAAAAATCTACTTAACTTATCAAACAACAATAATAAGGCAAATCAAAGGACCATGCCACTTTCGCGGAACGGGTTTACTCCAATGAATGTTAGTGCATGAAATAAAGTAAATGATTAAATCATTGCAATGCTTTTTATAAAAATGAAGCCATTATAAGACTCAGGTCCCATCACACAATGCAACGCAAGCCGGAGGATAGAGTTTTACCTTATAATGGTCATAAATGCTTCATACGTATAAAACAAAAGTGTTTGATATTATTACTAGTGCATATATGTTTCAAAAGCAGATTCAATCATAAATATCAATCATAGATGGCATGGGTACCATATATCATGTCGCCATACTAGTAATACAATCACATTCGCAATTTCGTATTGGAAATTGGATTCCATCATGAGTCGAGGCAAGGGGAAAGCTCCTCTCCGTTCGAGACACTCTAGCAAATGTCCCAGAATCGCACACAGCGGTCCTTGGAATCGGCTGGGCCGGTACTCTCTTACTTTTGAGGATTGGCAATTCCTGAACACACGTTTCCCGGTCCTTACAGACCAATAATCGAGGCGCCTCGCATTCCAACAACCACACAGGTGAAAACTATATATAAATGTCAGGGCTGGTAGCTCACTGACACCACCGTAGCTAGAAAGAAACATCGTGTTCTCTCAGCGGTCCTTCTCCCATTTTTGACTCATACCGAGGTGTGAGGCTCGCGAATCCATGTTAGACACAAAGCCACGTCACACAGATCATGCTTTGATCATCAACCACAAGACTTTTCCTTGCAACAGAAGCCTTGACCATATGCCACTTAGGCGTGCCACACAGGCAATCCACTCCATGCAACTGATTTCTATCTATATATAACCTCTGAGCTCGTACGTCTCAGAGAAGGGCATTAAGCAAGAGAATAAATTCTCCGCCGCCAAACAGATATATATTTAACAGAGACCAATCAGCACAGAACAAAATCCAATGTCAGACACACAGTCTATTTACAAGTTCGTTCTGGGTTTGAACGAAGCCGGAAGCACCATATTCCTCGCATATCCGCAAAATCAACAATACGTCCGGGCGGCTACTACTTCAGCTTCTTCAAGGTAGCCACTCCAATCACGAGCATCAGTAGCGCCCATCCATCCAATGTGAAGATCGTCGGTCTTGAACCGTCTTCATCTCTTCGACTTCTCACCATCGATCGATTATTTGAAATGAGAATTAACTCAGCCTTTTCAAATAATCCACGTATATTTAGATTTTCAAATCGATTCTTCACATGGTTAAAGTACTCAACATTCACATTTCAGTTCCTTAGTATAATTTTCATGTTAAATACATTCAACCATCACATATCAAGCAAACCCAGCAAAATTGGTTTATTTCCATTCTATATCGTTTATAAGATTTTATAACGATATATCGCCATTTTTATTTATTTAAAAACGGCCATATTTAATTAAACGACGTTTCAGGCCGTGCTGAGGCACTGGAGTTGTTTTTCACTAAATTTGTTTTACACATATCTTAAAATCTAACCGTTGGATCTTCACAAATTTTATTTCATTAGAAAGATCCTTTCAAAACGAACCCAACGGTTTCAGTTTTGGGAAAATCCGACTGTCGGATTTCCCACACTAGTAGTTTGAAGTTACGATTTCAAAATACGAACTGTAGCGTCGTTATTCAACTTAATTTAATTATATTTATATTTATATATAACTATAATCGATTCTGGCACTATTTTTCTTCAGATTTGAATTAAACATTCCAGTGAATCCAACCGTCAGATCTTTACAAAGTTGGTGCCGTTGGAAAGATTTTTCCAAGGCGAACCCAACGGTTGCGGTTTCGGGAGAATCTGATGGTCGGATATCCCGCACTAGTCGTTTGAAATCACGGTTTCAAAACACGAACTACACGGCCATGATTCGTTTTAATTTTTATATATATATATATATATATATATATATAGAGTTCATTCGACAATTTCTATATCGTTTTCACTTCAAATATTTCACTAACGCCTTTAAATTTTGGAAAATTTCGCCATAACCTCCTTTGTACGGGAGGGGTGGGAAAATTCCCAAATAGCCACACGAGCGTCTCATCTCAAAAAGAAAAAGAAAAAGAAAAAGCCTAGTGGCAAGCCAATAGGCTCATAAATTCATCACCCAAGCAAAACAGTAAACAAGTACCTATTTGTCGGGCACACAATTTTATTCCTCTTCTCTAGCCTCTTTGCTATAACCTGTTCAATAAATATGCATGTACATATGTGCAATTCTTATCACTTATCATTTTCCATTCTACTTCATATTTGATTCACTTTGCTTTAAAGTCAACATTCATTCTAATGTTGCATACACAAGCAAAAATCATATCATTAGCTAATTAATGAATATTTAAACTCATGCATATTTATTTGAACAAGTGGTTAATTTTAACACTTCACATTTCAAAAATAAT
>JASFAX010006840.1:0-29652 GCA_030737875.1 Allium sativum
TAGAATAGAATAAAAGGAAATATTTATTTGTTAAATAAATAGAATAAATATAAAAGGAAATATTATTGGTTAGAATAAATAGGATAGATAAAAGAAATATTTATTTGTTAAATAAATAGAATTATTAAAAGGGAGTATTTATTCAGGGAATAAATTAATCAAATGAGTTAGTTAAACCAGATTTGTCAAATGAGTTAGTTAAACCAGTTTGTCAAATGAGTTAGTTAAACCAGATTTGTCAAATGAGTTAGTTAAACCAGTTTGTCAATTGAGTTAGTCAAACCAAGTTAAATGAGTTGATCAAACCAAGTTGATCGAGTTAGTTAAACTAGTTAACCCAAAGGAGTTAGTCGAAGTGAGTTAAATCCAAAGGAGTTAGTCGATGTGAGTTAAATCCAAAGGAATTAGTCGAAGTAGTTAATCCAGAGGAGTTATCAAATATTGGTTAGTCGAAGTGAGTTAAATCCAAAGGAGATATCGAATATAGTTTATTCGAAATGAGTTATTCGAATATAGTTTATTCGAAAAGAATTAATCGAAAAGGATTACTCGAGAAAAATTTATTAAATAAAGTTAATCGGCTAAAGTGAATGAAATAGGGTAAATCGAATAGAGTAAATCAAATAGAGTTAATCAAATAGAGCTAATCAAAAAAGGAGCTAATCGAATATAGTTACTCGAAAGAAAGGTTAAGTAAGGAAGTTAGTTAAAGAAATATAAAGTGAACTTTGCCTATTTCAAAGTTAGAAATGTTGTTCAGTTAAGGTCTGAGAGGTAGTTCTATCCCAACTTGATTGGCTTTGTATTTAACTAAGGAATGGTTAAGGTCCGGCAGTAAAGGATGGTTAAGTGAATTTAGTAATTAAAGGAAATGGTTTGAGTTGGCATAGCGATGTTTTATCTAAATATCTGCTTAATCCAAACGTAAGAGTTTGGAAATGTTTTCCAAACAAGAATCAGAAATGTTTTCTAATACAGAAAGCAAGAAATTGAAATGTTTTCCAGTGTTAATAAATTTTATTTTCTAAATATAGAAAATAGCAAATGTTGGATATAGGGAAACAGGAGTTGTAAAATGAACTAAAGAGATTAATGTTAAATGATGTTTGTTCGACATAATTTCCATCTGGAAATAATATCGTTGTTTGCACATCTGTTTTTCTTTGATGGTTAAATCACAGACTATCGAAGTTTTTGACCATTTTAACGTTGTTAATATGGAGAGACCGGTTGGATTATTATCCAAAAAACCACTATGTATTGGCATAAGCGTTGCGAATCATATATGCCAAAGATAATTAGAGACGGAGTAAAGTGCAAGGGCTATTGTATAAATCTTAGATTACAGTGTCTAAGATGGATGTATGGAATAGTGCCTTCGGTTCATCCTGTTCCTAGATGACTTGTATGGACGGATGTCTGACAGAGTATTTCCAGACGATCACGTATATTGATTTCCCCAACCGTACCAAGAGTGGAAGCGGAGAAGGAAACTTCTTTTAGCTAACACATAATGTATTGTTGAGGACATCAATCGGTGATTTGATGGATTCGACAATGTGGCATTCGAAGTGAATCTGGTGTGATGATAAAGCGTAGCTTCTAGCCTTACATCCGGTAAATGACAGAAATCGGGCAGGCAGCATGGCTAAGTCGGTCGCTCCGAAGTAGGGTGTATAATCACCTGATCTAGAGTTTCATTTACTTCTAAAATCTATTGTTGATGCTGTCCCATTCGGGAAACGGTTTCTGATCCCAACCGTTGGTGATATACATTCGATACACTCAAGCGAAATGAGTGGTCGGTCATGTGTGGCCGGGTTGCAAGACGTTCTTGTTGAACCCAGTGTATTCCTTTCTAGAGGTACACTAGCGAAAGGTGGTTCTATACCTTGTCATAGTTGGAAATCCATTACCCAATATGTGCTTGCGGTTTTGATTGTATACTATATATGTAGAACGTGAAATGAAAGCATTTCTGCTAGATGATTATTATATTGTGATCGATACACATTATTATAATATCAAAAGGTTTTTAATATAAAGATAAATTTGGATTCTCATAAGGGAAAAACCTGTTCCGTTATACGGCGTAGTCTTATGAGATATCGATTACTTGTTCGAACTGTTTTAACTGTTTTACTCATACCAGTCCCATGACTGACACACAGTTTATTTTGTTGTTTTCCCTAAACTCTTGGGTGCCCAACTTTGTACGAGCAGTCAAGTAGTCAGGATTTACAGATATACTGGAAGAGCTTGGAGCAGGAGGCTTCAGGATCATATAGCTATAGTTTATTTCCGCTGTGTTGTAAGTGCTGTACTTTGAAAATGATGTATATTCAAGTACAAAGTTATATTTCAAAGTTATGATATATATTATATGTTATTCGTTCCGCTGTGAGATTCGTGTTACTCTGATGTTGTGTTGTTCTTCTTCTTCTATTCTAAGTTTCTATCTTATCTTTCCTAACCCTCTGTTTTCTTTCTATTAATTTTCCTGATTTTCAGTTTAATTTGGGGTTAGACTTGTGTTTTTGGTCAGCTCAAATTGGACCGATTTTTCGGGTCATTACACTTGGTATTAGAGCTTAAGTTAAGTTTTACCTTGGCTCTGTGGCATGACTCAGTAGAGATGGGGTTAGTAATACCCTAGATTGAGTTGAGTGTATATATACGAGTGAACGTATTTGTTATTGATATAAAAATTTGTTTTATATTGTGGAGATTTGTTGATTGAGTCGTTTATGGGTTCTGGTCGATCAGTTTGATCCACTGTATCGGTAGGAGTTACTAAACACTCGAATACGATGGGTCGTCACGATATGTTTTGAAAAGATGGTAAATTAAAATAAGTTTACCCAAGTTATATCTTGATATAAAGAAGATATAAATATCAAGATTATAATATAGTGGATATATTTGTTGTTATTATAATCGAGTAAGATTATAAATTAAATGGTTATGTAAATAACCAATCAGAATTCATATAAGTGAAATCAGATGAGTGAAATCTGAAATTTAAACCAAAAATTGAATTAAAATCCTGGAAAATTGGATAAGTGTTTGTAAATGGATTTGGATTAAAAATAAGGAAAATTTAAGATCCTGGGAGATTTTAAATTGTTTTACAAGCAGTGTGAATTATATTTTTGAAATGAATTTCAAAGTGGAAATGTTTAGAAATGGTTTTATAGTATTGATCTCACTTCGATCACTGGAAAATAGATTCCGATGATGACAGCTACATCATCAGTATTCATTTTCGAGTTATAAGTGATGAATTACTACAAGAGATACTGTTTTGAATTTGTTTTGGGAAAAACAAGTTGTGTTGAATTTCAAAAAGGGAAATTTGGTTTTTGAAAAGAGTAAACTGTTTAAAAAACTCCCAGGGAAAGACTGTTTGAATTAAAAACAAATAAAACAGAAATTTGTGAAAGCAAAATTGAATTAAAGTAAAGCCAGTAAAGTGGTAACTGAGGTTGAATTAGAATGATATCAAGACAAATTGGATTGTGAGATTCAAATTTGAAGTGTAATGGGATAATCAAGTTAAGAGTTGGGAATCGAGAAGAAACTCGAGTTAAAATGATATTTGCCTCGGATATAAGCGAATGGTTATGTTGTGGATAAAAGCAGATTGGAATTTGATTGGGATGACCCTTGTATCCGCTGAATTGTTAACAGGTGGAAAGGATAAAATGATATGCTGACAAAAGGTACAAGTTTATATTTCTATTGGATATAAGATTTATGAGCCGAATTGGCAAGCCGCTTGGCTGTTTGATTTTCTTTTGGGATAAAGAAGGCCCAGAGAAGCGAGTTGGAGTTTGACTTATTGACCAGTACAAAGGAGGTGCTGGTGAAATTTTTCGAAAAGTTAAGGCGTTAGAAAATTTTCAGGATTTTTGAAAATTTTCGTTGATAAGAATTAATTAATAATTTAATTGAAATTAAATTGGTTCAGTTGAAACTGAAGTTAAGAAGTGAACAAATATGTTCTAACCAGTCGATAGGGTCATTCTCTACCTTAGCAATTTCGAGGACGAAATTATTTTAAGTGGGGAAGATTGTAATGACCCGCATTGGCAGAGGTATTATAATTAATTTATTTAATTATATAAATAGTGATATAGTGAATTAAATGGTCGTGGAATTAAATAATGATGAATATTTAATTTAAAATAATATATTAAATTCTGAAATAATCAGAATTGGCTGAAATGGTGATATGGTGTAAACTGGATCATCTGTGATATTAAATTCAGTTAAGAATTTGATGGTAATTTTTAATTAATTAAATAAGCAAATTTTTATTTGGAGTATTTGCACCCAGTAACAACATTTTGGGGTTTCAAAATATGAGTCAACCTACCGGTATTATTATATTTTTGGGATCGTGGAACCTTTCTCATCTCAATGATATTTTTATTTTTTGTTGATAGCTATCCGTAACCAAACAGAATTTTATGCTATAGAACACCCTTAATTTATATACTAATATATCTAAAAATACACTGACCATTAGTAGGATTTGAACTACGTAATCATTGTCATTTTCGTTTTCAAACAAGCCTTGGAAGGCACCATACACCAAAGAAGTACTTGTAGGTAGTGCATGTGAACCACCTTTAAACTACCAGCTACTTGCAAGAGGACAACTTCATACATGCCACGATACATTAAATTCCACCACAAACTGAAACAAACTCCAAGTCATTCCTCTTAGCAAAATATCCAATCCCCTTTAACTATAAATACCCCTTCCCTCTCTTAAGACCTAGCTCAAATCCTTTTCTGTAAATCAAATAAAGTGAGCCGCCACCTTCAAACCAAATAACGTGAGAAAATCAACATTTGAAAAATCAAAATATAATGAGATAAATTCCCATAAATCACGACACTTGGGTATTAATGATCCTTGGATTCTCCTCTTCACGCTAGTATGTATATAGTTGGGCTCGAATTCTTGTCTGGCTCACTGGAAATAGAACAACAGATTTAGGGTTAAGAATACAAGGAGTTTGGGGCGTTGATTGGCTAAACGATGTGTTCGGTTGAACTTGTAACAGCTTTTAGCATCAATGAGAAAAGTTAGAGTGAGTTTGGGGAAGATTTTTGTCGCCGTGTACTATAGGGCAACTCGAAATACTGTTAGACGGGTTCTGTAGGGTTGCATCGAGTTCTGTGTTTTTGAGATGAGCAAAAGGAGGTCGAGGTGCTGATTTCAGTGGTGGTGGTGGCATCTAAAATGGATGTCCGTGAAGTCAATGCAAAAAACGGTGAAGGGAGGAATAAACAACAAAACGTAAAGGAGCAAGGCATTTTCCTTGGTGCAAGGCGGTTATTCATTTGGGAAACCCATGGGTGAATGAGCCATTTTTGTTCACTTGTTAGTTGTTACTAAGGACTGTGGACGTGGGTTTTTTATTGTTTGTATTGTTCGTTTAAAGGGAGCTAGAGCGAAAGTTGGAAGGCAAGAAGAAATCGGAATGGAGGAGTAGAAACAGAGGCTCGTGAGTTTGATTTTGGGAAGAAGCTAAACTGAGGATCGGGTATGGTATACTGGAGTATGGAGTTTTATTGTTGAGGACTTGTGAAGTTTGGAGTTACAAACATGGGTATGAGTGGATGACAGCATGGGATGTTGAAGAAAAACGGGAGGGATTAACATTTAAAACGATGGATTAATGAAATGGTTAAAACATTGATCATTTATTAGTGGATTAGTGGTGTTCATGAAGGTGAAGTAGCTGTTAAGGTTTTGACCATGCTAAATGGCAACATGATGTTGAGCAGAAGATCCAAACTGGAAGACATGAATGCAAGGAAGAAGGAGATCATCAGTGGGCGTGGGTTTTCGAAATGGCCCAAGATTTTGAGGTTAAGCCCGAGTTATTTATAAAAAGAATTTAATTTATTTTAATTGGAAAAAGGTACAAACTTATTAAATCAATAACCTTGTCATACATTATAAGAATTCAGCGAAACAAGACCCGTTGGGATCGTATGGACGGACACTACTCAATGGAACTAACTGGGAGGGGATTGAAGCTCGTTACAATTTATAGCAAAATAAATTGTCCATTTGAATCAAGCGATGGTTATCGTTATTAACGATGATCGTCCAAAACCCACGATAGGTGCGGAATCTTGTCCTAAACCCAAACATGAGCTTCAATCATCACCCCGTGTTCTACATCGTAAACAGTTCCGAGCCCTAGCATCTCTGCTATTATTTCGAGCGAACAAAAACGAAATCGAAACCACCCAGAGCTACATAGAATCGAAGAGGAAAGCTTCACGAATTGAAATACATTTACCTCATAATTTGTAGGATTTAATCCAATTTTATTTGGATTTATGAAGACCACGAAATGTTTTCAGAAGAAATATTGGTGGCGGCACCTCATTTTGACCATGAAGGAATTTTTAGGGTTAGAAATAATGTAAGGTATTTATAGAAAATTTTAGATATTTTTATATTGATTATTATATTAAATATAATCAACTTCTGCTTCTATTTGTCTTCTAAAAATTCGTATGATCGCACAAAATACCCAAAAATCACCAAACTGGACATGCAGCTACAGTTCGACATTACGGTCCCAACGAAACTGGTTTCGTCGAATTCCGACTCCGTCTGCTCACACAGCGTATTTTTAACTGTCGAAATACTGCCTGTTTCTCACTCTAAAAATCCGTATGACCCCACGGTGACTCTAAAAATCACGAAAACTGACATCTAGCAACTATTTGACACTGCGGATCTAAGAAAATTAGTTTCGTCGAATTCCGACTTCGTTTGCAAAACCGACTATTTTTAAAGCTCTGAATGACCCATTTAAATATATAAATATATTTAAATAAAATAAAATTAAATATAAATAAATTTATAATATCGTATATATTCATAGTGGAATACCATACAGCTCTAGAATATTCCTATATGAATTTCTAACTTGATATTTCAATCTATGTCAACCCGATATTCGATTTATATTGAAATTCCTTTTTAAATATAAATAATTCCTTTATAAATTATAAAGGAATTCCATAGCGACTTTTCTAAAATTTGATTTGGACATAAATCAAAATCTACACGACGAAATCCCGATTTTTCTCTTCCACTAGAAAGATATACTCCACCAACCCCACACGTTTCTTGTTTCAAAGAAATCCGGCTTAAAACGACTTCTGTATATTCAGCTGAAGTTTAAATCGCCAAATAGCGAACTACCGCGCCATTTCCAGCTCGATTATAATTATATTATAATTTATACGTTCAACTGTCATTCAAATAATATATTCGTTATTCTAATTCAATTCTAAACCAAATTAAATATCACAGATGATACAGTTCACACCATATCGCCATTTCAGCCAATTCTGATTATTTCAGAATTAAATATATTATTTTATTATTATTTTAATTAAATATTCACCATTATTTAATTCCACGACCATTAAATTCACTATATCACTATTTATATAATTAAATAAATTAATTATAATACCTCTGCCAATGCGGGTCATTACAGCTCGTGAGTTTGATTTTGGGAAGAAGCTAAACTGAGGATCGGGTATGGTATACTGGAGTATGGGGTTTCATTGTTGAGGACTTGTGAAGTTTGGAGTTACAAACATGGGTATGAGTGGATGACAGCGTGAGATGTTGAAGAAAAACAGGAGGGATTAAAAATGATGGATTATTGAAATGGTTAAAACATTGATCATTGATTAGTGGATTAGTGGTGTTCATGAAGGTGAAGTAGCTGTTAAGGTTTTGACCATGTTAAATGGCAACATGATGTTGGGCAGAAGATCTGAACTGGAAGACATGAACGCAAGGAAGAAGGAGATCATCAGTGGGCGTGGGTTTTTGAAATGGGCCGAGATTTTGAGGTTAAGCTCAAGTTATTTATAAAAAGAATTTAATTTATTTTAATTGGAAAAAGGTACAAACTTATTAAATCAATAACCTTGTCATACATTATCAGAATTCAGCGAAATAAGACCCGTTGGGATCGTATGGACGGACACTACTCATTGGAACTAACTGGGAGAGGATTGAAGCTCGTTACAATTTATAGCAAAATAAATTGTCCATTTGAATCAAGCGATGGTTATCGTTATTAACGATGATCGTCCAATGTGAGCAAATCTCACTAACTCTGAACAGTTTATAATTTCATGTTGTATTTTTAGAACTGTTAAATATTGGTTGATTGACTGTGTGTTGACTGTTTGATTGAACTGCTAGTCAGTTAGTTGAATTTCTATATTGATTCTGTTTAACAGAATATATCATATGGAACTGAAAGTGATGTTATCTATATTGTTTAACATCTGTGATGCAGGGAAACAGGTTGGAGGAATCCGACTGGATTCCTCAATAGTTACTTTATTGTTTTTCATATATTGTGATATATGATGTGATATATAATCTGTTGTTGATTATGTGTGTTTGGACGATATTTATCGTTGTTATATGGTATGTTAAATACCATAAGAAATACTGGATGTGGGAAAGGGGATTTTCAAAGTGTATTTTGAAAATGAATTATTTATATAAAATCGATGGATTTTATATAGAAAAGGAAAAGGATTTTTTATAAAAGAGAATAATTATAAAATCGAAGGATAAGTTATAATAAAGGAAATATTTATTTGTTAAATAAATAAATAGAATAAAAGGAAATATTTATTTGTTAAATAAATAGAATAGATAAAAAAGGAAATATTATTGGTTAGAATAAATAGGATAGATAAAAGAAATATTTATTTGTTAAATAAATAGAATTATTAAAAGGGAGTATGTATTCAGGGAATAAATTAATCAAATGAGTTCGCTAAACCAGATTTGTCAAATGAGTTAGTTAAACCAGTTTGTCAAATGAGTTAGTTAAACCAGATTTGTCAAATGAGTTAGTTAAACCAGATTGTCAAATGAGTTAGTCAAACCAAGTTAAATGAGTTGATCAAACCAAGTTGATCGAGTTAATTAAACTAGTTAACCCAAAGGAGTTAGTCGAAGTGAGTTAAATCCAAAGGAGTTAGTCGAAGTGAGTTAAATCCAAAGGAATTTGTCGAAGTAGTTAATCCAGAGGAGTTGTCAAATATTGGTTAGTCGAAGTGAGTTAAATCCAAAGGAGATATCGAATATAGTTTATTCGAAATGAGTTATTCGAATATAGTTTATTCGAAAAGAATTAATCGAAAAGGATTACTCGAGAAGAATTTATCAAATAAAGTTAATTATTAAAGTGAATGAAATAGGGTAAATCGAATAGAGTAAATCAAATAGAGTTAATCAAATAGAGATAATCAAAAAAGGAGCTAATCAAATATAGTTACTCGAAAGAAAGGTTAAGTAAGGAAGTTAGTTAAAGAAATATAAAGTGAACTTTGCCTATTTCAAAGTTAGAAATGTTGTTCAGTTAAGGTCTGAGAGATAGTTCTACCCCAACTTGATTGGCTTCGTATTTAACTAAGGAATGGTTAAGGTTCGGCAGTAAAGGATGGTTAAGTGAATTTAGTAATTAAAGGAAATGGTTTGAGTTGGCATACCGATGTTTTATCTAGACATTTGCTTAATCCAAACGTCGGAGTTTGGAAATGTTTTCCAAATAAGAATCAGAAATGTTTTCTAATACAGAAAACAAGAAATGGAAATGTTTTCCGGTGTTAATAAATTTTATTTTCTAAATATAGAAAATAGAAAATGTTGGATATAGGGAAACAGGAGATGTAAAATGAACTAAAGAGATTAATGTTAAGTGATGTTTGTTCGATATAATTTCCATCTGGAAATAATATCGTTGTTTGCACATCTTTTTTTCTTTGATGGTTAAATCACAGACTATCGAAGTTTTTGACCATTTTAACGTTGTTAATATAGAGAGACTGGTTGGATTATTATCCAAAGAACCACTCTGTATTGGCATAAGTGTTGCGAATCATATATGCCAAAGATAATTGAAGACGGAGTAAAGTGCAAGGGCTATTGTATAAGTCTTAGATTACATTGTCTAAGATGGACGTATGGAATAGTGCCTTCGGTTCATCCTGTTCCTGGATGACTTGTATGGACGGATGTCTGACAGAGTATTTCCAGACGATCACGTATATTGATTTCCCCAACCGTACCAAGAGTGGAAGCGGAGAAGGAAACTTCTTTTAGCTAACACATAATGTATTGTTGAGGACGTCAATCGGTGATTTGATGGATTTGATGATGTGGCATTCGAAGTGAATCTGGTGTGATGATAAAGCGTAGCTTCTAGCCTCACATCCGGTAAATGACAGAAATCGGGCAGGCAGCATGGCTAAGTCGGTCGCTCCTAAGTAGGGTGTAATCACCTGATCTAGAGTTTCATTTACTTCTAATAATCTATTGTTGATGCTGTCCCATTCGGGAAATGGTTGCTGATCTCAACCGTTGGTGATATACATTCGATACACTCAAGCGAAATGAGTGGTCGGTCATGTGTGGCCGGGTTGCAAGATGTTGTTGTTGAACCCAATGTATTCCTTTCTAGAAGTACACTAGCAAAAGGTGGTTCCATACCTTATCATAGTTGGAAATCCATCACCCAATATGTGCTTGCGGTTTTGATTGTATACTATATATGTAGAACGTGAGATGAAAGCGTTTCTGCTAGATGATTATTATATTGTGATTGATAGACATTATTATAATATCAAAAGGTTTTTGATATAAAGATAAATTTGGATTCTCATAAGGGAAAAACCCGTTCCGTTATACGGTGTGGTCTTATGAGATATCGATTACTTGTTCGAACTTTTTTAACTGTTTTACTCATACCAGTCCCATGACTGACCCGGAGTTTATTTTGTTGGTTTCCCTAAACTCTTGGGTGCCCAATTTTGTACGGGCAGTCAAGTAGTCAGGATTTACAGATATACTGGAATAGCTTGGAGCCGGAGGCTTCAGGATCATATAGCTATAGTTTATTTCCGCTGTGTTGTAAGTGCTGTACTTTGAAAATGATGTATATTCAAGTACAAAGTTATATTTCAAAGTTATGATATATATTATATGTTATTCGTTCCGCTGTGAGATTCGTGTTACTCTGATGTTGTGTTGTTCTTCTTCTTCTATTCTAAGTTTCTATCTTATCTTTCCTCACCCTTTGTTTTCTTTCTATTAATTTTCCTGATTTTCAGTTTAATTTGGGGTTGGACTTGTGTTTTTGGTCAGATCAAATTGGACCGGATTTTCGGGTCATTACAGTTGGTATCAGAGCTTAAGTTAAGTTTTACCTTGGCTCTGTGGCGTGACTCAGTAGAGATGAGGTTAGTAATACCCTAGATTGAGTTGAGTGTATATATACGAGTGAACGTATTTGTTATTGATATAAAAATTTGTTTTATATTGTGGAGATTTGTTGAATGAGTCGTTTATGGGTTCTGGTCAATCAGTTTGATCCACTGCATCGGTAGGAGTTACTAAACACTCGAATACAATGGGTCGTCATGATATGTTTTGAAAAGATGGTAAATTAAAATAAGTTTACCCAAGGTATATCTTGATATAAAGAAGATATAAATATCAAGATTATAATATAGTGGATATATTGGTTGTTATTATAATCGAGTAAGATTATAAATTAAATGGTTATGTAAATAACCAATCGGAATTCATATAAGTGAAATACGTGAAATCAGATGAGTGAAATCTGAAATTTAAACCAAAAATTGAATTAAAATTCTGGAAAATTGGATAAGTGTTTGTAAATGGATTTGGATTAAAAATAAGGAAAATTTAAGATCCTGGGAGATTTTAAATTGTTTTACAAGCAGCGTGAATTATATTTATGAAATGAATTTCAAAGTGGAAATGTTTAGAAATAGTTTTTTAGTATTGAACTCACTTCGATCGCTGGAAAATAGATTCTGATGATGACAGCTGCATCATCAGTATTCATTTTCGAGTTGTAAGTGACGAATTACTACCAGAGATACTGTTTTGAATTTGTTTTGGGAAAAACAAGTTGTGTTGAATTTCAAAAAGGGAAATTTGGTTTTTGAAAAGAGTAAACTGTTTAAAAAACTGCAAGGGAAAGACTGTTTGAATTAAAAACAAATTTAACAGAAATTTGTGAAAGCAAAATTGAATTAAAGTAAAGCCAGTAAAGTGGTAACTAAGGTTGAATTAGAATGATATAAAGACAAATTGGATTGTGAGATTCAAATTTGAAGTGTAATGGGACAATCAAGTTAAGAGTTGGGAATCGAGAAGAAACTCGAGTTAAAATGATATTTGGCTCGGATATAAGCGAATGGTTGTGTTGTGGATAAAAGCAGATTGGAATTTGATAGGGATGACCCTTGTATCCGCTGAATTGATAACAGGTGGAAAGGATAAAATGATATGCTGACAAAAGGTACAAGTTTATATTTTTATTGGATATAAGATTTATGAGCCGAATTGGCAAGCCGCTTGGCTGTTTGATTTTCTTTTGGGATGAAGAAGGCCCAGAGAGGCGAGTTGGAGTTTGACTTATTGACCAGTACAAAGGAGGTGCTGGCGAAATTTTTCGAAAAGTTAAAGCGTTAGAAAATTTTCAGGATTTTTGAAAATTTTCGTTGATAAGAATTAATTAATAATTTAATTGAAATTAAATTGGTTCAGTTGAAACTGAAGTTAAGAAGTGAACAAAAATGTTCTAACCAGTCGATATGGTCGTTCTCTACCTTAGCAATTTCAAGGACGAAATTATTTTAAGTGGGGAAGATTGTAATGACCCGCATTGGCAGAGGTATTATAATTAATTTATTTAATTATATAAATAGTGATATAGTGAATTAAATGGTCGTGGAATTAAATAATGATGAATATTTAATTTAAAATAATAAATTAAATTCTGAAATAATCAGAATTGGCTGAAATGGCGATATGGTGTGAACTGGATCATCTTTGATATTAAATTCAGTTTAGAATTTGATGGTAATTTTTAATTAATTAAATAAGCAACTTTTTATTTGGAGTATTTGCACCCAGTAACAACATTTTGGGGTTTCAAAATATGAGTCAACCTACCGGTATTATTATATTTTTGGGATCGTGGAACCTTTCTCATCTCAATGATATTTTTATTTTTTGTTGATTGCTATCCGTAACTAAACAGAATTTTACGCTATAGAACACCCTTAATTTATATACTAATATATCTAAAAATACATTGACCATTAGTAGGATTTGAACTTCGTAATCATTATCATTTTCGTTTTCAAACAAGCCTTAGAAGGCACCCTACACCAAAGAAGTACTGGTAGGTAGTGCATGTGAACCATGTTTAAACTCCCAGCTACTTGCGAGAGGACCACTTCATACATGCCACGATACATTAAATTCCACCACAAACTGAAACAAACTCCAAGTCATTCCTCTTAGCAAAATATCCAATCCCTTTTAACTATAAATACCCCTTCCCTCTCTTAAGACCTAGCTCAAATCCTTTTCTGTAAATCAAATAAAGTGAGTCGCCACCTTCAAACCAAATAACGTGAGAAAATCAACATTTGAAAAATCAAAATAAAATGAGATAAATTCCCATAAATCACGACACTTGGGTATTAATGATCCTTGGATTCTCCCCTTCACGCTAGTATGTATACAGTTGGGCTCGAATTCTTGTCTGGCTCGCTGGAAATAGAACAGCAGATTTAGGGTTAGGAATACAAGGAGTTTGGGGCGTTGATTGGCTAAACGAGGTGTTCGGTTGAACTTGTAAAAGCTTTTAGCATCAACGAGAAAAGTTAGAGTGGGTTTGGGGAAGATTTTTGTCGCCGTGTACTATAGGGCAACTTGAAATATTGTTCGACGGATTCTGTAGGGTTGCATCGAGTTCTGTGTTTTTGAGATGAGCAGAAGGAGGTCGAGGTGCTGAGTTCAGTGGTGGTGGTGGCATCTAAAATGGATGTCCGTGAAGTCAATGCAAAGAACGGTGAAGGGAGGAATAAACAACGAAACGTAAAGGAGCAAGGCATTTTCCTTGGCGCATGGCGGTTATTCATTTGGGAAACTCATGGGTGAATGAGCCATTTTTGTTCACTTGTTAGTTGTTACTAAGGATTGTGGACGTGGGGTTTTTATTTTTTGTATTGTTCGTTTAAAGGGAGCTAGAGCGAAAGTTGGAAGGTAAGAAGAAATCAGAATGGAGGAGTAGAAACAGAGGCTCGTGAGTTTGATTTTGGGAAGAAGCTAAACTGAGGATCGGGTATGGTATACTGGAGTATGGGGTTTCATTGTTGAGGACTTGTGAAGTTTGGAGTTACAAACATGGATATGAGTGGATGACAGCGTGAGATGTTGAAGAAAAACAGGAGGGATTAAAATTTAAAACGATGGATTAATGAAATGGTTAAAACATTGATCATTGATTAGTGGATTAGTGGTGTTCATGAAGGTGAAGTAGCTGTTAAGGTTTTGACCATGTTAAATGGCAACATGATGTTTAGCAGAAGATCCGAACTGGAAGACATGAACGCAAGGAAGAAGGAGATCATCAGTGGGCATGGGTGTTTGAAATGGGCCGAGATTTTGAGGTTAAGCCCGAGTTATTTATAAAAAAAATTTAATTTATTTTAATTGGAAAAAGGTACAAACTTATTAAATTGATAACCTTGTCATACATTATAAGAATTCAGCGAAACAAGACCCGTCGGGATCATATGGACGGACACTACTCAATGGAACTAACTGGGAGAGGATTGAAGCTCGTTACAATTTATAGCAAAATAAATTGTCCGTTTGAATCAAGCGATGGTTATCGTTATTAACGATGATCGTCCAATGTGAGTAAATATCACTAACTCTGAACAGTTTATAATTTCATATTGTATTTTTAGAACTGTTAAATATTGGCTGATTGACTGTTTGTTGACTGTTTGATTGAACTGCTAGTCAGTTAGTTGAATTTCTATATTGATTCTGTTTAACAGAATATATCATATGGAACTGAAAGTGATGTTATCTATATTGTTTAACATCTGTGATGCAGGGAAACAGGTTGGAGGAATCCGACTGGATTCCTCAACAGTTACTTTATTGTTTTTCATATATTGTGATATATGATGTGATATATAATCTGTTGTTGATTATGTGTGTTTGGACGATATTTATCGTTGTTATATGGTATGTTAAATACCATAAGAAATACTGGATGTGGGAAAGGGGATTTTCAAAGTGTATTTTGAAAATGAATTATTTATATAAAATCGATGGATTTTATATAGAAAAGGAAAAGGATTTTTTATAAAAGAGAATAATTATAAAATCGAAGGATAAGTTATAATAAAGGAAATATTTATTTGTTAAATAAATAGAATAGAATAAAACGAAATATTTATTTGTTAAATAAATTGAATAAATATAAAAGGAAATATTATTGGTTAGAATAAATAGGATAGATAAAAGAAATATTTATTTGTTAAATAAATAGAATTATTAAAAGGGAGTATGTATTCAGGGAATAAATTAATCAAATGAGTTAGTTAAACCAGATTTGTCAAATGAGTTAGTTAAACCAGTTTGTAAAATGAGTTAGTTAAACCAGATTTGTCAAATGAGTTAGTTAAACCAGATTGTCAAATGAGTTAGTCAAACCAAGTTAAATGAGTTGATCAAACCAAGTTTATCGAGTTAGTTAAACTAGTTAACCCAAAGGAGTTAGTCGAAGTGAGTTAAATCCAAAGGAGTTAGTCGAAGTAGTTAATCCAGAGGAGTTATCGAATATTGGTTAGTCGAAGTGAGTTAAATCCAAAGGAGATATCGAATATAGTTTATTTGAAATGAGTTATTCGAATATAGTTTATTCGAAAAGAATTAATCGAAAATGATTACTCGAGAACAACTTATCAAATAAATGTAATCGGTAAAAGTGAATGAAATAGGGTAAATCGAATAGAGTAAATCAAATAGAGTTAATCAAATAGAGCTAATCAAAAAAGGAGCTAATCGAATATAGTTACTCGAAAGAAAGGTTAAGTAAGGAAGTTAGTTAAATAAATATAAAGTGAACTTTGCCTATTTCAAAGTTAGAAATGTTGTTCAGTTAAGGTCTGAGAGGTAGTTCTACCCCAACTTGATTGGCTTCGTATTTAACTAAGGTATGGTTATGGTTCGGTAGTAAAGGATGGTTAAGTGAATTTTGTAATTAAAGGAAATGGTTTGAGTTGGCATAGCAATGTTTTATCTAAACATCTGCTTAATCCAAACGTAGGAGTTTGGAAATGTTTTCCAAACAAGAATCAGAAATGTTTTCTAATACAGAAAACAAGAAATGGAAATGTTTTCCAGTGTTAATAAATTTTATTTTCTAAATATAGAAAATAGCAAATGTTGGATATAGGGAAACAGGAGATGTAAAATGAACTAAAGAGATTAATGTTAAATGATGTTTGTTCGATATAATTTCCATCTGGAAATAATATCGTTGTTTGCACACTTGTTTTTCTTTGATGGTTAAATCACAGACTATCGAAGTTTTTTACCATTTTAACGTTGCTAACATGGAGAGACCGGTTGGATTATTATCCAAAGAACCACTCTGTATTGGCATAAGCATTGCGAATCATATATGCCAAAGATAATTGAAGACGGAGTAAAGTGCAAGGGCTATTGTATAAGTCTTAGACTACAGTGTCTAAGATGGATGTATGGAATAGTGCCTTCGGTTCACCCTGTTCCTGGATGACTTGTATGGACGGATGTCTGACAGAGTATTTCCAGATGCTCACGTATATTGATTTCCCCAACCGTACCAAGAGTGGAAGCGGAGAAGGAAACTTCCTTTAGCTAACACATAATGTATTGTTGAGGACGTCAATCGGTGATTTGATGGATTTGACGATGTGGCATTCAAAGTGAATCTGGTGTGATGATAAAGCGTAGCTTCTAGCCTCACATCCGGTAAATGACAGAAATCGGGCAGGCAACATGGCTAAGTAGGTCGCTCCGAAGTAGGGTGTATAATCACCTGATCTAGAGTTTCATTTACTTCTAAAAATCTATTGTTGATGCTGTCCCATTCGGGAAACGGTTGCTGATCCCAACCGTTGGTGATATACATTCGATACACTCAAGCGAAATGAGTGGTCGGTCATGTGTGGCTGGGTTGCAAGATGTTCTTGTTGAACCCAGTGTATTCCTTTCTAGAGGTACACTAGCGAAAGGTGGTTCCATACCTTGTCATAGTTGGAAATCCATTACCAAAAACATGCTTGCGGTTTTGATTGTATACTATATATGTAGAACGTGAGATGAAAGCGTTTCTGCTAGATGATTATTATATTGTGATTGATAGACATTATTATAATATCAAAAGGTTTTTGATATAAAGATAAATTTGGATTCTCATAAGGGAAAAACCCATTCCGTTATACGGTGTCGTCTTATGAGATATCGATTACTTGTTCGAACTGTTTTAACTGTTTTACTCATACCAGTCTCATGACTGACCTGGAGTTTATTTTGTTGTTTTCCCTAAACTCTTGGGTGCCCAATTTTGTACGGGCAGTCAAGTATTCAGGATTTACAGATATATTGGAAGAGCTTAGAGCAGGAGGCTTCAGGATCATATAGCTATAGTTTATTTCCGCTGTGTTGTAAATGTTGTACTTTGAAAATGATGTATATTCAAGTAAAAAGTTATATTTCAAAGTTATGATATATATTATATGTTATTCGTTCCGCTGTGAGATTCGTGTTACCTTGATGTTGTGTTGTTCTTCTTCTTCTATTCTAACGTTCTATCTTATCTTTCCTCACCCTCTGTTTTCTTTCTATTAATTTTCCTGATTTTCGGTTTAATTTGGGGTTGGACTTGTGTTTTTGGTCAGCTCAAACTGGACCGGATTTTTGGGTCATTACAATTATGTTTATCCAGTGTATTCTGTTGTACATTGTCTGGTGTATTTATATATTTCTGTTCTGCTGTTATTTTGTTTATGGATTATATTCCAAAGATTACCCTTGCCACCGTGGAACGGGGGTTTGGGGTCGTCACAACGTGGTATCAGAGCTTTTGTTAAGCTTAGTTCTGGAATATAACATATTAACGAACTCGTCAAAAATAGAATCAGAAGTATTCTAAGACGAATAGCTCATTTCAGATAGGATCAGTAATATCCTAGAATGAGTGTAGCAGAATGAAATACACCCCAATAGACACATTTACATTCAAGTATATGTCTCTATGCTTTAAAAATACCTTTTCAGTTGGCCTAACATTTTGTCTGCTATTTGCAGACATTGAAAAATGAAGTGGAAGAAGTTCCGGCACCCTCAGACAGTAAGGCAAGGCCAGATGTTTTAGAAGGTACGCTTACTATCAAGGATATTCCAATTAAAGTTCTATTTGATACAAGCACGTCACGAAGCTTTATTGCAAGTAATGCGGTTAAGAAACTGGATTTGAATTTGAAAAAGCTCAAAGCACCCATGACTGTCCATAATCCGGTTGGGGGTTCCCTCGATCTTATTTGGATTTATGGGGTGCCTGTCTCTTTTTCCCGCTATCGGTTCCCTACTATCTCGATCGTCATGAAGTTTAATGAATTTGATCTTATTTTAGGATTGGATTGGTTAACCAAATATGAAACTGAGGTTAAATGTACCGAGAGAGTTGTTAAGGCAAAAAACAAAGTTTAGGGAGTATAGAACCATTCGATGTGAAGGTCTGAACTCTGATAGAAAAGATTTTTGGTCAGCTCCGGATGTTTCTCCTGCTCAAAAAGAAAATATTCATGTTGTTATAGAGAATACTCCGGTCAATGTAGAAAATATTACTGTCGTCAAGAATTATGTGGATGTGTTTGAAGAAGTGGTTAGCTTACCTCCGTGTAGGGAAATTGATTTCAAAATCTCTTAACTTCTAAATGCAAGGCTTGTAGTTTACGCTATTCGAAGAATGACCTTAAAGGAAAAACAAGAATTAGACAATCAGACTCGAAAGCTTGTATGGAATGGTTTTTTATCAGACCCAGTTTCTCTGATTGGGGAGCAGAAGTGGTGTTTGTCCCAAAGTCAGACGGTACTCTCCGACTACGTGTGGATTATCGTGACTTGAACAAGCAGACATTAAAGAATAAATATCCATTGCCGCGAATTGATGATTTATTGGATTGATTGAGTGGAGCCCAAGTATTTTCTTGAATGGACCTAGCTGCAGGTTTCCATTAGCTTCGTATTTCCGAAGAGTGTGTTCTTTTGACAGCATTCAGAGGTCTAGATTTATTCTACAAGTGGTTAGTAATGTCGTTCGGCATATGTAACGCTCCAGCTTATTTTGACGATCTAATGAATAGGGTATTCAGAGAAGTACTGAATAAATTCATATTGGTTTTCATTGGTGACATATTGATCTTCTCTAAGTCAGAGAGCGAGCATGCGAAACATTTGGAACAAGTGTTAGAGATTCTGAGAAAGAATGTTTTAAAGTCAAAATTTTCCAAATGTATATTCCGGCAAGAAGAAGTCAAGTTTCTTGGCCACGTTGTATCAAAAGAAGGAATTTCTGTGGATCCCATTAAGATCGCAGATACTCAGAATTGGAAGCAGCCAACTACTCCCACAGAAGTCCGAAGTTTTCTTGGGTTGGCTAGTTATTATCGGAAGTTTGCTAAAGATTTTTCGAAGATATCTAGTTCCTTAACAAAGCTTACTAAGAAACATTCAAGGTTCAATTGGACTCCAGAATGTCAGACCGCTTTCTAAGAGCTGAAGTTAAGATTGACAACCACTCCAGTGTTAACAATTATTGATGGCAATCAAGACTTGAAAGTCTGGACCGATGCTTCTAAAGAAGGTCTTGGTGTAGTATTAATGCAAAGATGCCAAGTAGTCGCATATGCTAGCCGTCTATTGAAGCCACATGAGAAGAATTATACAACTCATGATCTTGAATTGTTAGCCATCGTGTTTGCTATGAAAATCTGGAGGCATTATCTATTGGGTGAGAAGTTCGAATTATATACCGATCATCAATCATTGAAGTATTTATTCACTCAGAAAGATCTAAATATGAGGCAGCAGCGTTGGCTAAAATTTCTCGCAGCATATGATCTTGATATTTTGTATACTCCGGGGAAAGCCAATGTTGTGGATGATGCGCTCAGCAAAAAGAATGTGATCATCGGCAATCTTATCATTACACAATCGTTGATTGATAAAATATCTATTCTACAGAAAGGCGATAGTTTAGTTAAAGAGATGATCAAAAGAATTCAAAGGGGCGAAGTCTCCAGTTTCCAAGTGGATAGCACAGGAGATCTAAGATTGAAAGGGAGAATTTGTGTTCCCGACAGCCTTGAGCTCAAAAGAAAAGTAATGGACAAGTGTCACAAGTCCAAGCTGAGTATCCATCCAGGGGTTAGTAAAATGTATAATGACCTCAAGCGAACCTTCTGGTGGAAGGCATGACAAGAGACATCTCTATATATGTTAGTAGGTGTTCTACTTATCCACAGGTCAAGAGCGATCAACAGAAACTCGCCGGATTGTTGCAACTGTTGGAAATTCCAGGTTGAAAGTGGGAACAAATTTCCATGGATTTCATAGATGGTTTTCACAGAACCCGGAGAGGAAATGATAGTATATGGGTGATCGTAGATCGTTTCACGAAGACCGCCCATTTCATACCTGTCAGATCAAATAGAACCGCTCAGAGTCTGGAGCAGATTTATTTTAACGAAATTGTTAAACTGCATGGAGTTCCCATGAGTATCATTAGTGATCGTGACCCGATATTTGCTAGTAAATTCTGGGAAGCATTCCAAGCAGAATTGGGAATGAAACAGAACTTGAGCACCACTTATCATCCTCAAATAGATGGTCAAACTGAGAGGGTGAACCGTACTCTAGAAGATTTATTGCGGGCTTGTAATATTGATTTTGGTGAATCATGGGAAGACCACTTGCATTTGGCTGAGTTCTCATACAACAACAGCTACCAAGCGAGCCTGAAAATGTCACCATTCGAAGCATTGTATGGTAGACCATGCAGATCCCCCGCTTGCTGGGTAGAACCTGGTAATAGACTTGTATTAGGACCAGATATGATTCGCTAAGCTATGGATAAAGTCGATTTCATTAAGAAACGATTACTAGCCGCCCAAAGCCGACAGAAGAGCTATGGAGACTCGAGAAGAAGAGATATAGCATTTGTTGTGGGTGACTATGTGTATCTAAGGGTTTCTCCAATGAGAGGGGTAGTCCGATTCGGTAAAACAGGAAAGTTGGCGCCAAGATTTATTGGTTCATTTCTTGTGCTCGAAAGGATTGGAACTCTCGCTTATAGAGTTCAATTACCTGATTGGTTGCCTAGAGTACATAATGTATTTCACGTATCTCAACTTCGAAAGCATGTGCATGATCCAGACTTGGTCGTGGAAGAAGCCGCACAATCGGATTTGGAAATTACTCCAGAATTAGCTGTGAGAAGAGAGCCGATAAAGACTATTATCAAAGAAACTAAAGAGCTGAGGAACAAGATGGTTCACTTAGTCAAAGTGCAATGGAGTGGAGACCCGCGAGACTGTACTTGGGAAACTGAGGAGAGCATTAAGCAAGCCTATCCCAATTGCAGGGTGGATATCTCTGATTAACTCTGGTGCAAGGTACATTTACCATATTTTGCATTTCCGTATTGTTTTATACCTTGGCTGTTGTTTCCTTTTCATGGATGTATTAATTATATAGTCTGAATGATTTTAAAAGAACATATGAATTAATTATTAAATTTTTGAAAATCTAATCAATGTATTGATTGTTGTTTATGTTGTGTGATTATAATTTGACTAATCAAATTATTGGAATGATAGTTAATCTAATTAATAAGAGAATGAATGGTAAATTTATGCAAATGAATCACATATTAAAATGATTTGAAATAGATAGAGATATATGCATGTACATTATATATGTTTGAACAGGTAAATGGATTTGCTATTGAGTAAAGAATTTATTTGTGTGCCAGACAAATAGGTAAACCTAAATGATTTGGATGTGCAATTTTATTTATTATATCAACTCCTGTGAATGCCATTGGATGCAGAGTGTTGGTTGTTCTGTGTGAAATAGTAAACGCCGCCATAGGATAGTAACAATTAATTTTTAACAACACTACATGGCATACTTCTTGAAGATAGCATACTTCATCATATACCACATAAGCATTTGGAGCTTGTGTGACGAGGTTGAAGATTTACCATACGAGCGAGAGGCTTGTATGTCGATGACTATATTACAGGTTGAACCAAAGACTGACATGGACTATATAAATTATAACGGTAAATTGCCAGATTAATAAAAACCCCACACGGGTCTGGAGATGACAATAAACACGTCTCTCTGGTCATTAAGGCACAAAAAACCATTTATAGGGTGACGATTCTCTAGAATTATGATCTATACACACTCCCCTGTGGACACCGGAATATATCACTATAAATATGTGTATGCTTTTTAGGATTTATCGGGTACCTAATACAACCCAATAAATTTCCAAACTCCTCCCCGTACAAAGGAGGTTACGGCGAAATTTTTCGAAAATTTAGGAAGTTAGCCGAATTTTTGGAGAATTAAAAAATTCTTAAAAATTGAAAAGTTAAAGATTAGAAACCAGAATGAAAGTTGAGTTGGTTAATTAAGCAACTTTCAGCTTCATTCCTTTTCGAGGACGAAAAGATTTTAAGTGGGGGAGATTGTAACGACCCGGAAAATCAGAACCAATTTAAAAATTTTAATTTGGCTATTTTAGTAGATTTTGAATATTTAAAATAAATTATTTTAAATAATAACGACTAAAAATTATTTTGGATCGAATTTATTGCGAATATACTTATTTTAATTATAAAACAAGGCCTGAAATGGCGCGATAGTTTGAAAATTTGAATTCAAACTTTGACTGACTGTACAGGATACAAAATAAATCGGATCTTAGTGAAACCAAAAGTATTTAAATCTGTTTATGAATATCCTTTTAACGAATCTGAAAAATCGAAATTTCATTGCGGGAATTAAAAGTTATGGCCAAATGAATTTTTAGAAAGGTCGCTATGGAGTTTATATAGCCCTTGAAAATAGTCATTTTGCAAACAACCTCCGTTTTCGATGAAACCTCTTTTGTTGGATCCGGAATGTCAAATTATTGCTAGCTTTCAAATTCCATAATTTTTGGAGTTAACATGTGAGCATGGCAAAGGAAAATATGTTTGGTTAGTTTGAGTAAAATTGGATCGACTAGAAAATGACCATTTTTCAAACGGTCTCCAAATTTTACGAAATTAGTTTTGTTAGGACCGTATCGTTAAACCATAGCTATATTTATTTTTCTGGAATTTTTGGGATCAGTATATGGCACCGGCAAATTGAAATGTAAGTTCAATTCAAATGTTAAATGTTTTAAATTTTAGTTTGACGAACAACTGACCGAAACAGTCGAATGGGCCTACAAAACATATTCCATTGTGTTCAGAATGGGGTTGTTTAGCTAGGGGCATCTGTCATCGGGTTTGAATTGGAGTTCGTAAGGAGAAAGGTGTATTTTTGGATTTTAAAATAAATATAAAAGGTTCGGGCCAATCAGAATTCACCATTTCTTTTCTCTCTTCCCGATCCCTTTAAATCGCGACGGAGGAAAGAGCACCCCTTTCTCTCCTCTTTTTCTTCAAATCCACGCACCAAAATCATATGCCCCAGTTATGGTTTTTGTAGATCGTCTCATGAGCTTCACATCCATATAAAGTTTGCAATTTTTAGTGGAGTATTTTCTGAGAACCGACGTCACAAAGTCGGGATGTTCACCACGCCGCCGTGACCAGGGTAGGCCATCGATCTGGGCCCCATCACCGGCACCGAGAAGCCCCTTCCTCCCTCTACGATGCTGCACCACCCGATCGACCAATCGCTTAACGGTTTGAGTGAATATCTCAAACCTAGTTTTGAACGGTGAAGAAAGGTATCAGCTTTATATAATTTAAACTGATTTCCACATTTAAAAGCGTTGCAAACTTATAAAAATCATATCTTTTTGCTATATGGTCGAAATCCAGTGAAACAAGAGACATTGGACTCGTGTGGATGTCTTCTACATTCTAGAAGATACCGGAGATTTTTTTGGAGTTTCCTACGATTTTTGAAGGAGTGGAACCCAATGTGAGATTTCTATATTATAAACGATATGGAATGGTGATGTATAAATTATATAATCAATGTATAAGTTATATAAGCATTTTAAACCTCATGTATAAGCATTGCATAAATTATATGTGCGATGTATAAGTTATATATGCGTTGTAAAAATCATATGTGCATTGAATGGAGTTGAAATGAAATGGAAATATATTTATATACGTCTAACTATATATATATCTACTCCCCTCGTCCACAGACCATGGACGATATATATTGGTTGTGATTATTTGGATTTTTGTTGACGTGAAATTTGGTTGATAAATGCAAATGGTTGATAATGATTGATTGTGGTTGAAACAAAATTGGAATTGTTTATGGAAAAATCCATTGTGATATGAAAATGAATTGAAATATTTAGATTGTAAGGATAAGCCCCTTAATGAAAGCTGCGAGGCATAAGGTAGTACTCGGGACGGTGCCGGTTTTAAACCCCCCGCCGTTATGCTACCGAAATTTGTTGAAATATTCGTGTGTTTGATTTATATTCATATATTGGAATATATTCATGTGTTGGAAAAATATTCATATGACGAATAAAACGGTTGAAAGGTAAAAATCACATTTTTATCATGTATATGAAGTATATAAAATATTCATCTTTAAAATAAATTGTTTTAACAATAAAAATCACATTTTTATTATATATATGAATTGGTAAAAATATTCATGTTTTAAATAAATTGTTTTAACAATAAAAAGCACATTTGTTATATATAGGAATCGCTAAAAACGTACATGTTTTAAATAAATCGTTTTAACAATAAAAATCACATATATATGAAGTATTAAAAGTAGTCATGTGTTGAAATAGATATTTGTTGGATAAAAATATTATTTTTATCACATATATGAAATGAAATGGTGTGGAAATCGAAGAACAGATTTTATTTATATATATATAAAATTAAAATAAATCGAATAACGAAGCAGCAGTTCGTATTTTGAAAATGTGATTTAAAACGATTATTGCGGGAGATCCAACCATTGGATTTTCCCAAAACTGAAACCGTTGGGTTCGCTTTGAAAATATCTTTCCAACGATACCAAATTTGTAAAGATCCAACGATTAGATTTTGTGAAATGTTAAATTCAAATATGAATGAAAATAGCGCCAGAATGGATTATATTAATATATATAAATATAATTAAATTAAATCGAATAACGATGCTGCAGTTCGTATTTTGAAATCGTAACTTTAAACGATTGTACCGGGAGATCCGACTTTCGGATTTTCCCAAAACTAGAACCATTGGATCCGTTTTGAAAAGATCTTTCCAATGATGTAAAATTTGTAAAGATCCAACGGTTAGATTGTGTGAAATGTTTAATTCAAATCTGAATGAAAACAGCGCCATGGCCTCGTTATGGCCTGAAGCGTCGTTTTAATAAATTGGCTATATTTAAATAAATAAAAATAGCAATAAATCGTTATAAAATATTATAAATGATATGGAATGGAAATAAACCAAATTTGCTCGATTTATTGGATATTTGGTGGTTGAATGTGTTTGACGTGAAAATTACATTAATGAACTGAATTATTGAAAATTACATTAATGAACTGAATTATGGATGTCAAATAATTTAACCATGAAAATGAATTGATTTGAAATTCTAAATATACGTGAATTATTTGAAAAGGCCGAGTTAATTCTCATTTCAAATAATTGGTCGACGGTTAGAAGTCGAAGATATGAAGACGGTGCAAGACCAATGATCTTCACATCGAATGGATGGCTACTGATGCCTTTGATGGGAGTTTCTTCCCTGAAGGGGGTACAGTGGAGGTTATCCGGATGTACTTTTTGATCGTTCGGATGTGCGAGGGCTTTTTTCCTGTATTGCACATACGGGAGAGGAATAAGGTGCCTCCGGTTTCGTTCAGACCCAGAACGGACTTGTAAATGGATGTGTATCTGACGTTGTAAATTGACAATGTGGCATGCAGAGATGCTGTGATCAAGGCTTTTGTTGAAAAGAAGAGCCTTGTGGTTGATAATCGAAGCAGGGCTTTAAATAGCTAGCTTTGTGTTTGGCGTTGATTCGCGGGCCTCACACCCCGATATGGACCAGAAACGGGAGACGACTTCAGGGAGGACATGCGTTTCTTTCTAGCTAGGAGTGGTGTTTTGGGTCTCTTCGGAGCTGATGGTTTGGTCGGTATATGACCAGTTTACACCCCATTGGGGAAACACAGTGTTCAGGCATTTTAATCCACTCCGTGTGGACCGGCCTGACGATCCATGGGCCCACCTGAGTCTGGGCCCTGAGGCTCGGGCTAGAGAGTCTCAAAGCAGTAAGGACGATCCCTTGCCTTGGTTCATGACCTAAATCCAAGTTACAAATACAACATCGTGCGGTTTTGATTGTAAACCTATATATGGCGATATGATATATGGTACCCATGCTGTCGACGATTGATACTTATGATTGAAATTGTTTTTGAAACATATAAACACTAGTAATAATAGCAAATGCTTTTGTTTTATTCGTATCAAGCATATTTTGGCCATTATAAGGTAAAACTCTATCCTCCGGTTTGCGTTGCATTGTGTGATGGGAACTAAGTCTTATAATGGCTTCATTTTTATAAAAAGCACTGCCATGTTTAAATGATTTACTTGTTTTAAGCACTGGCAATCCAATGGAGTAAACCCGTTCCGCGTTAGCGGCGTGGTCCTGTGATTGGCCTTATTATAAAATAAGTTAAGTAGATTTCTCATACCAGTCCCATGACTGACTCATAGTTTGTTTCACTTGCAAACTCGGGTGCCCTATTTTCTACACGGGCAGCCTTGTATTCAGGTTTTATCACGCTCTTTCAGGATAGCTATGGAGCTGAAGATGGATTCTATCATTTCTTTCTTTTTATGTTGTTCAGCTCCTGTTGTACATATTATGTTTTGAATCCGCTGTAGACATTTTATGTAAAGCTGAACTGTATTTTGTAATAAGTATGATTCTATATACTATGTAACTCTGATGATTATGTTTGTTCAGTGTATTCTGTTGTACATTTTCTGGTGTATTTATATATTTCTGTTCTGCTGTTGTTTGTTTACGTGTTACATTCCAAAGATTACCCTTGCCACCGTGGAACGGGGGTTTGGGGTCGTCACAGTTACGACAACTTTTGAGTACTGATAGGTCTAACCATTAGATGATGGCAAAACATCGGGTATCCACCATCGACAGTCAGCATGATACATGATGCGCGATGCGAGTAGACAAAGAGCTAAACAAAAAGACCATAGACCTTTTGTTATCAAGGCTATGGGTAAGGGACAGGCCAATTAGGATTTATTGTTTGTTGTTTTCTCTTGGGACAGGTCACTAGTTCTCAACCTTGTTCGTCTTTCACTAGTTGATGGAGGGGTCAGGTGTGACCATAGCCACTGAAAATGCACACATTAGCATCTATGTATACAGATATCTGAAAAGCTCCAGACCATGTTCTGTGTTTCTTGTATAGCCCTGCCGCGGGACTCGGTGCACAGTAGAGGATATGTGCGGTTAAGGCATCGAGTACGATTGACGATACGTACATAGGAGAGTTTAGATACATGCATGTCTGATCTGGGTGGTGTATCATAGAATCTAGGGCATTACTCTGTGATGGATTCTGATTAAATCAAATGGTTCGAAGATGGAGTATGTACACTTACGTAGTATGCGATGACAGATCTATGCGTAACGTAGCGTTGTTATATAGAGATCCGTACGTCCCTCCAGTATTGGATGAGGGACTGCGTGTATTTCTATGGCGTTACGGCGGAGACCGTGCGAGTAGGGTACCATGGGGCATACCTTAATATTAGGGGTAACTACATATATATTGTATAAGGTTAATCCACTAGAAAATAGATGGGTATGACGCGTATGTAAGCCTTGAGTGCTGTTAACCTAAATAACCTAATAAATAAGAAAATGTATTTGAATGCCAAATGTAGTATTATCCAAAATGTGTAGTTTAAATCCAGTCACCAGAACTTGTGTTCTGACTCCCTCCTTATAACATATTGGCAGATTAGATTTGTGGAAGAGATATGATAGCTTTGGAAACTGGTTAGGCAATATCATTATCTGGTTAAGGCTATATTTTGATTATATTATATTATACTCATTCCGTTGTGAGATGTTTTCTGATCTCTGATATATTTTATATCACTGCCTTTTTCGCAGGATACCAGGGCAACTAACACGAGTTTCGATAGATTAAAATTTTGGAAAAAAAATTGGTCTGTTGGAATTTAGGTTATTACAATGACCGTCTTAGTATCACACCAAATGGTCAACTAACAAATGGGCTTTGGACAGAGGTCGGACTTTGACCTTATTAGGCCGGATTAAAATATTAATCGTCCCGCGTTGTCTTTTTAGATTCGACGCGGTTCGAAAAATAGTAATCCTTGTTACCGCGGTATTTTAAGACCGCAATTATACTTTGAACCGACTCCAAGGATTTATAGTCTCAACAACGATGCTTTGAGTACACAACGAACGAGCGAATTTCAAAAATAATTCAGCTAGAAATCCGTAAAATAAATTAAAAGGGATTTTCCCCTTACCTAGCTAACAAAAATTAGACGACTCACGAAATCAAATACCCCAAAAATCAAGATGAAGGATTTTCCTTAGTCTTTTCGAAGAAAAATATAAAACTTTTTCCCAAAATGGAATTTATTTATAAACTAACGGTTTCGTATTTATAAATCTATTTTATTATTACTATATATCTCAAATTGGGAAAACCTTCTGATGTCCAAAAATGTTAGAGCTTTAAAATCTTAAGGCTTAATTTTGGTAATTTCAATAAATTATCTAATATATATAGGAAAATGGATACTAAAAATCACAACGAATAGATATTTATTGTTTTCATGTTTAGTGGCATATTCCTAGTCCTTCCTAATTACAACTTTCCTACCAATCAAACTATATTTGTAAAAACTACACAATAGCTCTAAAATTTTGAAACACGAATAGATTAAAAAAATTAAAACCATATCTTCACAAACTATTTTCTGAAACTGTATTCAAAACCGTTGAAATCCATTTTTTTCAAATAGTTTTAAAAATAAATTTCCTCGAATACAAGGCTAAGAACTCAATTGAATATTTTAAAAATGGTAGATTCGGAATTTTAATGAAGTAAACAAATGGATAAACCTCGTAATTAAATTTCTAAAAAGATACGACATACTAACGTGGGCTTTTTCCCGTTTTGGATCAAGTAATCGTCTTAACCGGAACTATTAACGAAACTATACCAATATAAACGACTATTTCGGTTGTAGTTAGCTTTTGTATTAACGTATATAATTCATTCCAGTTTTCAAATCTCAAATCAACAGAATTCACCATATGTCATCTCATGCTCTTCACAACAAGATTTCCAACGTACTGTGGGGTAAGACAGAATCGG